>NQII01004237.1:171691-209790 GCA_002778355.1 Clitarchus hookeri
CGGTCTATCACTGCAGAGTTAGAACTGTTTACGTGCGCGCATTAATTTGGTGAACGTCCCCCCCCCCCACCAAAGTTCCGTACACAGCTGATACCTGATGATGAATCGGACAGCCCCACGGGCGGTTGGAGCGCCAGGTAACGATGTGAACAGCGCGCTAGTCTGTCGAGGGGTGCAACGCATAGTTTATATCTGCATCGCGCTGATGTGAGATTAAATAAGCGCACAGAATATTGCAAGAGGTCACGCGATGGATGCAAAATAACGAGCATTCTGCATCGAGTGGAGTGGATGGATTTGGACGGCTCTTAACATCGAGGTCTTGAGATCCGATGGCGGTGAGGCGAGGTGAGGTTCGGAGCAGCGGCGGAATGAAAGGGCGGGGGAAACGGGAGATCCCCGAGAAAACCCGCCTATCAGTGGCATCATCCGGCACGATCCCCAAATCCGAAAATACTGGAGCAACCCCGCTAGGAGTCGATTCCGTTTCGCATAGGTGGAAGGCGAGTAGTCTAGCCACTATACCACCGCGGCCTAATTATGTACCGAGATAACACAAGAGCGTAAGTGCGATTGCTCTCGCTGCGCATGCGCAGTCGACAGAGGCAGGCTTCCATAAAAAGGCTGCTGTAAGAGTGGCGGGTATGCTTCAGTAGAAAAAACACCACGTAAAAAAATACGTTTACAAGACATTTTAGTGACAGGGCCTCATAAAAATTTCTGCTGTATTTGTTTGAGTGGAATTTGTTATGGAACACAAAATAGCGCTAAAATTGTGATTTTGACATGCCATTACGTAATAAATATAGAATATAAAATTTTTTATGTATTAAAATAGTACTTATAAGTATTATCTACGAGTTGAGCAGTGTTTCGTACAAATATAAAGTAATGAATTTTTTGTGACCAGCACGGATGTGCGCTTAAAAGATCACCTAGGCCTGAGCGTTTTGCTTCCATTTACATTCGTAAACAAACCGAAAGTGAAGTGATGGTTACCAAAAATAACTTACCTGACAGAGTTAAGCCCACAAGCACGACAAAATCTCACGTTACATCTGAATGTTAATCTCCGAGATGTGGACGGAATATCTGTACAGCGTGAGCTAGTAGCAGAAATTTACGGAGCAGCAAATGAGGACATAAATCTGAATATGAGGCGGCAAAATAAATGTTCACTTTTAAAATTTTAGATAAGAAATCAAGTGAAGATAAATAGTACAGAATAATTACCTTGTATATTATTATAATAAAAGAGTGTAGGCAAAAAAAGTATTCCCGTTCCCCATGTTTTTGGGATAACGTTTAAAGGCAATATTTATATTTCGTCAAGTAGAGAGCTGATAAATTCGCGTGTTAATTTTGGGACAAGCTATAATTCAAAACACGTACGTTTATATTACTTAAGCTATTGGTCTACACGGTGTTTGACACCTCCTGGAGAACGGTGTCCAATTGTAGCCTTCCACTGTGACAACAGAAAACAAATGTGCAGTTGATATCGGCATATTAGTACATAAAACTGCAGAGGCTAGTTTCCAGGTCATTGAACTCACGAATTTTTCAGGTCTCTAGTCATAAGTATAGAATCCTGATTTTCGCGAGTTTATTTCATGGCTATTTGTATTGCGAAACACTTCAGCTCTGACTCGCTTTTATTATCGAATTGTTTTAATTTCCAGACGTCTTACGTGTCTGCCCGCGCATATATACGTTAATTAACGGTGTAACCAGACTCTGACTGGCCAGTGTCGATTAAGAAAATTTCCTCTCAAATGGACACATGTGAATCTTCTCGCGAAAGTCAGGTTCCCTTGGCCATGGACAGAGACGTGCAAAGTGCGCGTTGGTATTTAGCATCGCGGTAGGCTCCGCCGTTCTTTAGGTTATTCTAGGTTATTTGGGCGCTTTTGACATCAACCTTTCAGAACCGCCACTACGCTTACAGGCATGCATGTGAATGAGCACGTTGATTGGCGTGCGCCGAGTAAAGTTGGTACGTACAGAGAGAGTGTAGTTCGATGTCTTAACGCTAGAAGAGTGGCAGATAAACGTTTATGAATATTGTAATTATATATGTTCCTTCCTAGACAATTTCCATACAAGTAGATCTTGAGCAGGGCTTTCAAAAGTGTCCAGTTTACGGTGAATGACCTATATAAANGGGCTTTCAAAAGTGTCCAGTTTACGGTGAATGACCTATATAAATAGTCCAGTTAGTGTCGTTTGTCTATTGGTATGTGCAATGGTGAGGATCTAGTGTCTCCCTCGAATTGTTTGAAGATGATTGGGCGGTCCTATTGCTAGTTGTTTCTTATTGGTCCAAAGACGTCCGAGGCGTGTAACGTAGTCTGTAGTAAAATGATCAAAGCACTAACAATGCACACAAGCTAGAAATTAAAATCTATTCTGTCTTCGCGCAATGAGGCAATACTGCAAATACGGCTAGAGAAACCGTGGGTCATCGGTACGCCAAGAAAGAAAGAAAACTAGTACGTGACAAAACGTTTCAATGGTATGCCGCAATAACCATGCATATGAATGAGTATCTCAGCCACGTAAGAATTTATGGCGCCAGCAGACTCCAAAAAAAAAAACCAGCAAGGAAAAAAAATGGGATTGCGGAGTCGCCGTTTGTGTAGCTACTCGCGACATAACTCCATACTACTTATGACGTCAGGTGCAGAAATAAAAAGTACAGATTACGTACCGCTCTTTGTTCGCAGTTATCGTAACGCGTTACAAAAGCACAAGTTCTTCGAAATTCTTCAGCTATTATTATACCACATAAATGCACCCTTTTATACAAAACTGCTCCTTCTTTGGCGAAGTGTTGCGAACACACGATTTAAAATGCCAATAAGGCTGCAGAGTAGATCAGCAGGTATACAAATGTGGAATGGCGAGGCGGTTGCACTGCTGAGAAAATGGTTTTGTTGAATCAAACAAAGTTTGCTTGGCGCAACCAAATTAATTATGTTTAAAGGGGCAATGAAATATCCTGTTGTTAAACGAAATTAATTAATTGTTTTTATTTGTTTGCCTCAAAAAAAATTCTGGTAGGTGTAACTAAAGATTTGTTTGACCACGTACATTAAACAGTTTCAGTTAATATTACAAAAGGTTGAAGCCTAGCCGAGATTCGAACCTGTATCAATTGCGCCCGGGAGCTACGCCTCAGCTAACTCTGGTAAAGTGACAATTTATAAAACGGAAATGTTTTTAACTACATGCATTTCAAACACCGGAAAACGTGCGCGAATAAATGTTTCAAGTTTCCACAGCTTTACTTTTTAGTTTCCTGTTGAACTTATTTGATTTGTATATTCATACCATTACTAAGCATCAATAAATGCACTAACAACACTGTTACTATCCTAATTGTCACAAAAAAAACNGTATATTCATACCATTACTAAGCATCAATAAATGCACTAACAACACTGTTACTATCCTAATTGTCACAAAAAAAACGCAAACAAACTCTCGGGCTGTATTTTAGAACGAAGGCAATCAAATGAGTGGCTAAACCACTATACACAGTTGATTCAACAAAATATTTGGTTCATAGTCTAAATTTTTTTTGGCAAAACACAGATATTTTGTTAATTCAAGCGTGTATTTTGTTAAATGAACAAAATTAATTTTGTTACATTCCAAGTTTGGTTTATTCAACAAAATATTTCGGTGGGCCAACTAAATAAATTTTTTGTCCTTTTTCAAACAAATATTTGGTTGGCTGTCCTCTCAGTATGCCTCAATGTGGGCGTACCCATTCTCTGAATGGCTGCGCGAGGCTCCGAGAACGGGGCATCGTGCCTGAATGGCTACAGCAAGCTGCAATGTGTTACCTATTGGCTGGCGAGTAGGTCGCCAGGCGTTGATTGAATAACAGCGTTCGATGCATTTTACTGGCCAGTAACGTCATTTTACGATCTTGTGAAGCTGGAGATCGGGATAAAATCACGTGCTTCACCTCTGTATAAGCTGTCCATGGTAAAGTGAGCACTTTTGAAACCCTNGTATATTCATACCATTACTAAGCATCAATAAATGCACTAACAACACTGTTACTATCCTAATTGTCACAAAAAAAAAAACGCAAACAAACTCTCGGGCTGTATTTTAGAACGAAGGCAATCAAATGAGTGGCTAAACAATTATACACAGTTGATTCAACAAAATATTTGGTTGATACTCTAAATTTTTTTTGGCAAAACGCAGATATTTTGTTAATTCAAGCGTGTATTTGGTTAATTGAACAAAATTAATTTTGTTACATTCCAAGTTTGGTTTATTCAACAAAATATTTCGGTGGGCCAACTAAATATATTTTTTGTCCTTTTTCAAACAAACANCCAACTAAATAAATTTTTTGTCCTTTTTCAAACAAACATTTGGTTGGCTGTCCTCTCAGTATGCCTCAATGTGGGCGTACCCATTCTCTGAATGGCTGCGCGAGGCTCCGAGAACGGGGCATCGTGCCTGAATGGCTACAGCAAGCTGCAATGTGTTACCTATTGGATGGCGAGTAGGTCGCCAGGCGTTGATTGAAGAATAGCGTTCGATGCATTTTACTGGCCAGTAACGTCATTTTACGATCTTGTGAAACTGGAGATCGGGATAAAATCACGTGCTTCACCTCTGTATAAGCTGTCCATGGTAAAGTGAGCACTTTTGAAACCCTCTCATTCGGAATAATAGTTAATAAATTTATTTTATGTTAGCCTTAGACGTTAACTTCCAAGTGCGGTGGAATATACACAGTTTATTTATTACTTACATGGCAATATTTATTAAAAAAGGTAGCTCAAGTATAAAAAATAGCTGAAAGGAAAAAGTGGCTTGGGCCGGAAAAGTGCTCACAGTAACGACTTTAATGAGTTAATGACTCGTGTTAGTGGAGAGGAGTGGAGAGATCTGTGTGGCTCTTAACATCGACGTTTTGAGAGCGATGAGGGTGAAGTGAGGCGAGTACGGAGCAGCACCGGAATGCAAGGGAGGGGGAAACGGCAGATCCCCTAGAAAACCCGCCGACCAGCGGCATCGTCCGGCACGTTCTGTGAGTGACCCGCCGGGAATCGAACCTGGTTCGCTTTGGTGGGAGGCTAGTAGTCTAACCGCTACACCACCGCGGACCCCGCTCGTGCTGTTTTTTTTTTTTAGGTCTCCCCTGCAAGCCATTCAATTGCAACAAAATACTGCTTTAAAAGAAAAGAGAGAGAGAGTTAACTCCTTAATTAGGTTAATGAGTGGAGTAGATGCCCGGCGGAGAAAACTACATACCTCACCCGTTCGCAGCCCGTCCTGGAATCTCTACGTGGCGCAGTGCTGGTAGATTTACTGGGCCACTGAATACTTCAGCACAGTCCGGGAAGGAGAAGGGGGAAGGGGAGGGGAGTGTTGTCGGAAACAGGATCCCGCTCAAGCGTAACACTTCCCTGACGGAAGCGTCCACTACCAGATGTGGTTCCACAAACCGGACCAGTAGGTCTTCCACGCCGGCTGGAGGCAGGCCGGTCCATCCGAACAGTCACCCGGGAGTGCGATATCGATGCATCGATCGTAGCTCGTTCACGATAGTCACAATTTCGCGAAACAATCTTTACCTACACTCAACAAAAAACACTTCGTTTGGTGCAACACATGTTCCGTTGCAGCAAAAGAATTTATCGTTAAATATCAACCACTGCAATGTAGGTTTGCCACCAACAAATTTTTTCTTTCGTGTATATATTAATGGCAATTATAACGTTACAGTGTTGTTAGCAATAGTTGAACTGTATCCTTAATGATAAATTCTTTTACGGTATTATGTCGATTATCTAAGAATTCGTTATTTGGTACCGTAACATTTAGAAAACTTCGTTTGGCACTCAAAACTATAATTATTGAAAGAAAACTTTTAATATTACTTAATTTTTTCTTTGGTATAAAAATTTATTTACTGTAAACAAAACGAAATTGAGGAAATTGTTTTCTTTGCTATAAAGAAAATTAATATTGCCATAAAACAATAATTCATAAAGAAAAAATTAATAACAAAAGCGTAAGTTTCTCTAACATTTCCTTTGAATGAAAGGTTTTGTTTGTGTAAACAAAACAGCAGAAGAGAAATACTTTTCTTTGCTGTACTTAAAGTCTTGAACGCATTTATTTTATACTGTACCATGTAGCCGGTTCTCAGTTAATATACCTGATCATATCTGTAAATTAATAACACAGCTGTAAATTAATAACTTGGCGCAGTGGTGTGCTTAAAATTTCATGCACAACGATTTTGTAACACATAACCAGCATAAATAAGTTGTAATCAGCAACTTTTCGACATTTCATCGCAAAGTACTTTTTATTTGCAAATGCAATTATTGTCTTTTCCGGTATATTTTTCACATATTTGAATTTTACTAATTACCTGTTGCTTGTAAAAACAGACCAACATAAATTATGCTCGCAGTTCTTAATTTGACAGTATCAAGCATTTATAAGTACTAATCAGACCACAAAACTCCCCGTATTTGCAACACCAATGAAGTTTAAAATTAAATTGTCTTCTTTAAGTGGTTAATTGAGCAGTTTTTGTACATAAAACTTCGGATGAGTTCCTTAAACATAACGGCACATATTGTAATGTAAGCACTTGAAATATTATAAGAATTTATGATCTGAGTTTACTTACAAAGAACAAAATTGTTCAGAAATTTTTTAAGTTTTGATCTGTGGATTTTTGTACCTAAAATGTGCTGCAAGGCTACGAAAACATATCAAATCAGAGCGTTTTCAGAATGGCTTCAAGGCATACAAACATAAGTATAAAATTTTAAATTTTTTTTGAGTGGGGGGAGGCGTTAAGAAAACTTTTCTGTTTGTTATTATGCCATCGAATTACACGTTTACCGCTTCTTAGATCACGTGTAAGATCCAGTTTTCCATTTAAACTTTTCCGGACACAATTTTCTAGTTATGGTCGGCTATTCTTTCTTTTCCGTCCAGCATTTTACGCTACAACTCCGCTTTGCTTGTTACGCTCACATCTATAGATGGAGTGGAACTATGCGGAGAGGTTTTTATTTTAGGCGGCGCTTAACATTGAGGTTTTGAGAACTGACGAGGATGAAGCGAAGTGAGTACGGGAGTATAAAGAAGAACCGGAATGCAAAGGCGGGGGAAATGGGAGATTCCCGAGGAAACCCGCCGACCAGCGGCATCGTCCGGCACGACTTTAAAATGCAAACATATGCGTATGTGAAAATAAAATTTCTATATGAGTAATTTGTGCTATTTTCATTGCAAATTATAAACTACCTCGATCTTAAAGGCGCATTATAACAAAACTGTATTCTGTTTTTATGAAAAACCTATCTCAGTTTCCTTTGCATAGTTAGATATCAAGCTCATAATTTGAATACTACTGGGTCGAACATATAACCACACGGTATACCAGGAGTTTGAGTCTTATTTCCTCTAATATTACACTGGAGAGCCAAAATAACAGAGGTGTGGAACCAATCAGAGTAACGCGATGCGATCGACAGCGCCTATATAAGACAACAATCGTCTGGCAAAGTTGCTAGATAGGTTACTGCTGCTACTATGGCAGGTTATCAAGATTTAAGTGAGTTTGAACGTGGTGTTATAGTCGGCGCACGAGAGATGGGACATGGCATCTCCGAGGTAGCGATACGATTGGGATTTTCGCGTACGACCATTTCACGACATTTCGACATCGCTGCAGCCGGAAGAAGATCGCGAACGAACGGGACAAAAGACGACTGACGAGAATCATTAAACGTGACAGACGTGCAACCCTTTCTCAAATTGGTGCAGATTTCAATGCTGGGGCATCAACAAGTGCCAGCGTGTGAACTATTCAACGGACCAACATTGATATGGGCTTTCGGAGCCGAAGGTTCCACTCGTGTGCCGTTGTTGACTGCACGACACAAAGTTTTATGACTCGCCTGGGCCCGCCAACANTGCTGGGGCATCAACAAGTGCCAGCGTGCGAACTATTCAACGGACCAACATTGATATGGGCTTTCGGAGCCGAAGGTTCCACTCGTGTGCCGTTGTTGACTGCACGACACAAAGTTTTATGACTCGCAAGGGCCCGCCAACACCGCCATTGGACTGTTGATGACCGGAAACACGTTGCCTGGTCAGACGAGTCTCGTTTCCAATTGTATCGGGCGGATGGACGTGTGCGGGTATGGAAACATCCTCATGAATCAATGGACCCTACGTGTCAACAGGAGACTGTTCAAGCTGGTGGAGGCTCTGTCATGGTATGGGGCGTGTGTAGTTGGCGTGAAATGGGACCCGTGATACTTCTAGATACGACTCTGACAGGTGACAGATACGTAAGCATCCTGTCCGATCATCTGCACCCATTCATGTCCATTGCGCATTCCGACGGACGTGGACAATTCCAGCAGGACAATGCGACACCCCACACGTCGAGAGTTGCTACCGAGTGGCTCCAGGAACACTCTTCTGACTTTAGACACTTCCATTGGCCACCTAAATCACCAGAAATGAACATTATTGAGCATATCTGGGATGCCTTGCAACGTACTGTTCAGAAGAGATATCCACCGCCTCGCACTCCAGCGGATTTGTGGACTGCCCTGCAGGATTCATGTTGTGAATTGCCTCCTGCATACCTTCAGACATTAGTCGAGTCCATACCACGTCGTCTTGTGGCACTTATGCTTAATCGCGGGGGCCCTACACGATAAGAGCCAGGTGTACCAGTTTTTTTGGCTCTTCAGTGTATCACTTGCTACCAAGACATTTGGTTTTATATCAGCACGTTAAAAACAAAACAAAAAAAGTTAAATTAAATTAAGAACACATGTGAAACTTTAATGTTAGCGGAAACTTATAATGAAATTTTAATAAGCCCTGTAATCACATTCCAAATTTGGCTAAAATAATAAACAATTAGATAAAAAATAATAATAAAATGAAATTTATAAAATCAAGTTGCTTGTTCAGTTATATTTTAGAATTTAATTTGCTGTAACAAATAGTATCGAAATTTAAATTTCTGCGCTGTGTGTCTACTACGTTCAATGACAATCTTTATAATCGGTTCGAAAATACTTGTTGCGTATCTTCCGAAACTAAGTGAGAGCTGTCTCGCAGTATATAAATATATAAATATATATATCTAAATATATTACGACATAAAGCTTTCGAACTTTACACCAGGTTCTACGAACACAATAATTTTGGCACATTTAGGATTTTTCGTTCCAGAAATTCGTGAAAATACCTACAGATTTAGAAAAATTTCCCATAAAAAATTTGCATTGCGAGAGCTCGAATGATTATTGAGCTATTACATAAATGAATTGAAATAACTGTATTCAAATTTTCATATAAAAGTTTGTACCATATTCTTAAATAGATGTGAATCCACTTTTTTAAAACCTTGGGAGTAATTCGTGTCTTTACTTTTTTTTTTTTTTTTTTGTAAAATTAAGCTGCAACTAGCTATATGGTTCGAAAAAATTAGCATGCCTACATGCCTTTTTTATTGTGTGGCAGTTTCTCCTAAAATTGAGAGTTGTGCAGATTACCATTTAAAATTCTATTTGCGCTTTCACAACTTGAATAGCAAAAATTTAATTGATGTGCTGCC
Organism: Clitarchus hookeri; assembly: GCA_002778355.1. Lineage (NCBI taxonomy): Eukaryota > Metazoa > Arthropoda > Insecta > Phasmatodea > Phasmatidae > Clitarchus > Clitarchus hookeri. Next base: position 181,338 of record NQII01004237.1, read on the forward strand.
TTAATAGATGTGAAAACTGACGTTGCTCAAGTAAGAGAACCTTGGTCGGTGCTTTTTTCCTTCAGCACATCAGTGTCAAGGACGCTTTATTAACTGCACGCATGAGTCAGCTACCAATAATTGCTGCAATTATAAACAGTGAATTCTCCAACTGGAGGCTTGCAATGAATCGTGTTGACACCACGACCTCCTGCTGTCAAGATGTCCACTTTAAATTGGCGCACGAACGCAGACAGGAATAGCGATTCCTTTGTTTTGAAGACTATGGCACCGCTGTATGAATGACCAACCCTACAGAAGCGAAACAACTGCAGGTTTCCCCGATGCCGGCCTCCGCACACCCCGGCAAAGTGGCGCGGGGCCACCCACCCATTCAGTGCCCAAGGATGAACCCGCCAGACGCGACCCGAACCAACAAGGAACCGTTCAAACACTAAGCGGAAGATTTACTAGCAGGTATACTCAATTCATGGTTACTTCCAACTTTTCTGAAGCCCTGCTGAAGTTCTACTTCCAAAATATTACTCCGCCTCATACAAACAAACTTTAGAAAATTACACCGGGGGGCCAATGCAACGCATTCGTGCACACTCAGTGTAATACTACTTTGCATAATAACTATTTATTACTAGAAATTAACAACATACCTTCTTTGTTGCTGTCTTTATTCACATTAGTTATAAATTAAAAAAATATAATTCATAGATAAAATATAAGGAAAATTTAATTGAACCAAAAACAACGTACTTTTGTGTCCACATAAGTATAAAACGCTTGTGGTACATGAAATATCACGGAAACAACTAAAGGACTGATTAAAATAAAGCGGAGAAACCATGAATATACTAAACCAAATTTTTTTACTTGAAGAGTATTTGTTTCCGCTTAAAAACCTTTTGTTCACACAACTAATATGCTCTTGTTACAAACGTCTACATTCGTTGCCGTGAACTGAATTAATTGTTTAGCAGAACATCTATTTAATTGTTCGGACATCAAAGCTTGTGTTTCGTACACACAACCATTTTACAAGTATGTTCAACTAATCAGTTCGGTTGCCTTGAACTTTATAAACGTCGTAATGGAGTCAAATTAATATTGTGGAGTAAATACAATTGTGGTTAGCTGGAACAATTTTATAAAATTTTAAGCTTACTCATACAAAAATCAAGTGAATCGAGTAGCAACACTCATTTGGTTGGCTGTAAGAGTAATGGCGTCATTAGCCTTGGCTCAGCAGCTTGATAGTTTTGTTATATAATTTCTGTGAAATTTACGATAGCAACATTGTTTGTAGGCGTAGTGTATTTAGCGGAATTTAATAATAGTAGAAACAATCACAATGAAACAACGTCCACGGAAAATAAAAAATAACAAAGACATAAAGCTAGTTTACGTATTTGTAATGTATTCGATTCGTTATAAATCTAAAAACGTTACTAGAACATTAATAAACACTTTTACCTCTATCGGTAGACCGTGGACTTCGGATACCAAAATTCCGGGTTTTAATCAAGCTCAAGTTTATTTGTCTATGTAAAAAAAGAAACGCTACTGTACGTACGACCATACACATGTTCAGAAGTTCAGTTCTGCCAACAAATTCTTGGACGTTTGATGAGAAGAACGAAATAATTTGTATTCAGTGACAAAATATTTAATTGCCCACATACAAACAATTAATTTGGTTGCGCCAAACTAATTTTGTTTTGTTCGACAAAATGTCTTGCTCAGTGCGATATGTCGGAGCCAGCCAGATAATGTGATAATCATGTTCACTCTGAATACGAAAGTTACTTCCATTTAGTTTGTAGGCGCTATCAAATATTTTGCAAGCAAAACACAAAACACAGTTGTACAAAATCACTGGATGTAATTGTTTTGATTGGCATTTAATCACTCTTGCACATCTGAGGTTCAGATCCAGTTCGATTGTATTTCTTTGACGAATTTATTCTTTCTAACAGGTTTCTATTTTCTAGCAAATTATTGTAATATTTTGAATATATTAAGCACCTCACATAGACATGTAAAAAAACTTGCAGGAAAAAAATATGAGTGTTGATAAAAACAAAAAAATTGCATAATTTTCTTAGAAAAAGTTTGCACTTTTGCAGGAAGTGCATTGGCACTGTTACTAATAGACAAAAAACACAAATAAGGAAAACTTCCCTCTCTTTCACTTTTATTGGAAAAAAAGACATTTTGTAAACATAAAATCTGGCCGAACGGTTTACAATACCTCAAAAATAGAACATGTCCGGGTAAATAAGACGTCTGGTAACCCCACATTTGAGAGTTCACATTACAAAGTTTACTCATATGATTTGTTCCGAAGATTTATCTTAACAGCACTTCGAATTGTTTTTCTGCAAAGCGAATAAATCAAGTTATATTTAGATTTGACTGTACTTTGCTTTTATTGTTAGTAAACTGGTTTTTGAATGAGACACTATTAAACACCAGACGTGCAGCAACACTGTGGCTATTTCGTAATTAAAACATTAAAAAATCTAAGCACTCTTAAAGTAAATTTTTATAGAGACCCGACGGTTTCACGTTTTGTTTCGCTACTGTTTTGTTTCGATACGTTATCTCAATGCGCTGTTATGCGCGGCCAGTCTCGGCTTGTGGGAGGGGGGGGGAGCTCACCTCTACCCATCTCTCCCCTAGGTGTTGACCCAGTCGCCCCTACGTTACAAGGCCGGCGGGGGGAATGTTCGACAGCTGACAGTCCACCTTGCTGGAGGAGTCGGCGGCTGCGGGCAAGTACACGAACCTTCAAACTAACGCCTCCCTTGGCGTGTCCCGAGGTATGAAAAGAAGGTTCTGGGCCAGGGCACCTGCAATATAAATACAGCTGCCGGAGGGCGAGCAGTCTGTTACAGCGACCTGGCTAGAGTGCGACAAGTGTCTAGCAAGGATCTNTTAGTTGACGTGGCTACATAATGCAAGAGCAACAGAAACAGGAGTACCTACAGAATGTCCACCAACCAGTGGCAAAGTTCGCCAGGTTTACACAGGCGAAAATTCGGGATTGATCCCGCTGGGGAAGGAGCTCGTTTCACCTGGTTAGCGGATACGAACGTGGACCCCTGTTTATAAGTGTTACATGCTCACTGTTTTTCGTCTCTTCCCTTACCGGTACCGGTTGTGCGAACGAAGGTGTGTGTGTGTGTGTGTGTGCGGCTACTATCGAGAGTGCGCGAGTGCTGCGGAGGGCGCGGTGTCCGGCGAGTGGAGGGATACTGTGCGTGGCAGTGCTCGGGACGCTCCAGAACATTCCGGACAGGAAATACTGGTGATATCTGGACTGAAACATGGTGGGGCTAAATGGACGAGTGATACATACTTGATTGCAAATATTGGAATTCTCACATATCAGATATACAATTTTTAATGAAAGTTCAGTTGGTGATAGTAAACTGTTTATAGAGACTGATTTTAACTATTAATTGAATTAACTTGTTTTAGTTGACAGGCAATTATGTAAATATTAGCTTAAATTGCCATCGATATCAAGATATCTATTTTTAAATCTTCCTTCAGCGGATTGCTTATAAATAATTTTATAACATTTTATTAACTCTTTTATTTAATTAATATCTCCGTCCTTTAGAGAAACTGGCATTGCCCATAGACTTCGAAAAACTCTAACAGTGTCTTTAATTTCTGTGATTGGCCACTGTTAATTCGGCGCACCCTAAGAGAACTCTGAGTTATTGGCGAACCTATATCACTCTATTGCAAGGATTTTGTGTGGTATAAAGTCCGATAGTAAAATGACTTCTAAAGAAGTTGAACCCAATGAACAGTTTGCTGTTTCCCGAGTATACACAAGACTGTGGTATATGGCCTGCTAGCCAAGCTTGTCGCGCAATGGTGCTTATTTTTAGTTTACTGCTGAATGCATAATAAACCATGGCTTATTTGAACGGGATTTCAGATTTCTGGCACTCGAATATTTAAGATCGGTTATTCTTTAGTCACCAATGTATAGCAAAGCCTCAGAGTCTGTCACGTAAAAATATTTTTACTAAAGGCCGGCTTTACCACCTCCTGTTAATCTCCCGGTCAAAAATTAGCTGCTGACTAGCACTGAATTTCGTTTTGCCACTTCAAGTCAACGTCTAACAGCGACTTTAGCTCTTAGTTGCTGGTTACCGAGAATGAACAAGGTGCTGACTGTTCCAAATGGAGGTTGAGGAGAATAAAAATGGTGTCATATTTGAAATCCGTGGCAGAAATACAATGATTACTAGTATTTATATAATAATAAATACAGTTGGGTGATTTGAAATACTCCCCAGTGATGCAATTATTTATTTACGTGTTCATATTATAAATACTACCATCGAGTAACATTTTAACATAACTTTAGACAACGGCATTTTCGTTTCGATGATCAGTAATCGTTTTGGACGTTAATGAGCTGCTATTTTGCAGGCAACTGTGAACCACAGAACATGTAGCGCGGCGGCTGCACAATGAATCATAAGTGCTACTGTTTGAATAAAGAAATTGTGTTCAGACGCTGGAGAGTATTTAAATCATAAAATAAATTCTTAACTAAAAATAAATATAGCCAAATGATAAATTATTACATTGCTCATATACCATTTCACTGGAGAGTGGTATTTTGTGAAATGCAGGGAAAAACTCCACTTTTTCGTTTTATTTTGCACATTGTGAGTGGATGTGCTGCTGTCTGTTGCGTTCGTAAATACAATATGGCAACGGAGACGTAAATTTGACAATATCTGTTAATAACTTATTCGTTTATTGTAATTATAATCAATTGGGAGTGACAGATATGAAACAAAATATTATTTTTGTCATAAATATATTAACATTTCACTTTTGCTTTCCGATATAGGAAGCTTAAAATGTACTAACCACACGATTTCGGTAATATTGAATAAAACTTAGCTACTTATAAATCTTTAACTATAAAATCATACGTTTACCATATAGAAAATATAAAATAACTAATTAAAATTGTTAAAATGATGTTCTTGAAACAGTACAATCTCTAAAAGTCACTAGCTTTTAGAAAATTTTGTTATCAACATATACAAAATCAAACACGAACTTTCATTTTTCAAACAGGAGGCTACACCATTGTGATAAAACGCTAGCTTATATTCAACCAACAGTCAAGCCCAACTTCCAGCAAACAAACCTCCAGATTTAGCGGGAGGTGATAAAACCCGCCCTGAGTTCTGTATTTAATTTTTATAAAAATTAAAACAAAAAATATATCTTTACTCTATGTGTCTATTTGAGATTTTAATTTCCATTAAAAAATATTTCAAGAAATCATGACTGTCTTGTATAGCTATAGCCTGTTCACGGTAAACTGAGCACTTTTGAAACATACGTTTGGAAAAAAAAAAGCACTGTCCATAAGTGCGTAGTTTATGTTACATTAAAAACGGGCATGCAGGTTCATAGTTAAGTTGGTGGTGAACTTATAACATTATTCTTAACACCTGATGTAATGAGAGTGAGATATTCAAATTTATAGACACTGAAGTTATCATTTCATGTTTCATACACGTTAGAGTATGTTTTTTTTTTTTGGCGGCGCATGTAAAATGTGACAAGGCCTATGACAAAGTTAACTTTACCATAGACTAAAGATGAGGTAGTCTGCTTATTCGTCTTCTGCGTATGTACCCAACATTGACCTACCCCAAAGCAGCTCAACTGCGAAAGTCACATGGTCAACGGTGATGAACGTGTGCTTGTTTATATATTAATTTCTTAGATGACAGTGCTTGTATTATANGCGAAAGTCACATGGTCAACGGTGATGAACGTGTGCTTGTTTATATATTAATTTCTTAGATGACAGTGCTTGTATTATATTAATAAAATACTTTACGAGTTTGAATTTTATCAAACTGCATTACATTTTGGTTAGAGGAAGTATAAAAAAAAATCTCAAACACTTGTTTACTAAACAGTGTTCTAACCTCAAGTCCAATCCATGCCGTTTTTGGAAGTCGTATTGGCAGAAAAGCAGTTCAGTGTTGGGACACGGAAATTGGTGGTTTTTGCGTAGCCAGCGAGATCGGTTGACCTCATCTTTAGTCNAAGCAGTTCAGTGTTGGGACACGGAAATTGGTGGTTTTTGCGTAGCCAGCGAGATCGGTTGACCTCATCTTTAGTCTATCAATTTTACATCAAGGCGGAAGGATACGAAATTACAAGAAATGTATATTCCAAGCAGGGCTTTCAAAAGTACTCAGTTAACAGCGAACAGTAATTATGCTGCGGTACGGATTGCTAGTTAGGTTAGGTTCAATTCTCAAGTGTACGTAAATAGGACAGGACAGGCTTGTTGCGCGTTTTTGTCTGCTCGATTCAAGACTTGTCACCTAAATCCGCAAATACAAAATACTGATTTGCGCGTGCGCGATCGTCACTTGTCACATACGTCACAACGCATAAATGTTTTTCAATTTTGTAATCCCATCCAACAACAGTTCTTTGACGTAAAATGGCCCGTTGACTTTACACACTCACCAGACACGAAGCTCCACAGCTCGGCTTTATTTTCCGCGGACACAAACTCACACGCACGGACGCCGAAAAAAAAACAACGGTTGACGCTCTCGCGAGGTAAGCTAACGACTGGAGCTACTGCTGTCCGCGCCACGGTCATTCATCAACTAACTGCACCTCACGCCGCTAAGTNGGTAAGCTAACGACTGGAGCTACTGCTGTCCGCGCCACGGTCATTCATCAACTAACTGCACCTCACGCCGCTAAGGCTGCCTGCCACACACGATGATGCTCTTCTTCCATGATGTTCCCCTTTCCCCTCGCGGTGCGATAGCCATCTTTCCTCTCTCCCCTCCACTTTAATTCGAGCCCATAAAACACACACACACAAGCGTCTCTTATTTTGCTCCCCCTGAACGTCTCCCCTCTTCCACTTCGCGACGTTTTTTTTTTTTACTCCGCGGCGTGCACTCGGCCAAGGAGCACGGACTAGACAGGAGCATGACGTCACACTGTAAGCCGTGGACAGAGTAGACAGGCATACAGAGGCAAAGAGGAGAGGCCAGTTCTCTTGATGTGGGCATACCCATTGTCTGATTGACTGTGCGTGCTCCCTATTGGCTGGGTTGCCTGCTGGCGAGCAGGTCAGCAGACCCTGATTGGCGGAAGGTGTTCCGTTCCGACATTTTGCTGGCATGTGCGGCTGGAGTTCGCAGAATAAGCGATTGTTTCTCCTTTGTTTACTTAAGTATTCTATGCATTTAAATCACAGTCTATGCTGACAGAAGTATATGGTTTCAGAGACGAAATACATTTTTTCTTCAAGAGTATCTGCTTCTGCTGAACAATATTACATTCACACAACTTCGCTCTTGTTCCAAGTATCTGCAAGTGTTATGTTAAATGCAATTTATGAAGCTTGTTTTAACCAAAATTAGTGTACTCAGTCACAACAATTTTCACAGAGATATCTTTATGAAATGCATCAGTTTGTTCTTATAGAGTTAAATTTCAGCTACATGTCGCTGTCAGGCCCAGCAAAAAAACATGAAACATGATTCTACACGAATTCATAAACACTGTATTTATTCTTAAGAGGTATATGCAATTCATTATAATCAGGAGGTATATTTGCCTCTGTTTCCATAATCACGCGATGTAACTGGTATGCAAATATACGCTCGCGAATACTACGCAGAATGTTTTCTTAAACTGCCGAGGCCATGAACCGAACCTCAAAAGACAGAATCGTTGGTGTTCCATTAAACCAAAGGTCCGGCCAACACAGTCTACATAATCAATGCCAATTACCTGAATCGTATTTCGTATTTAAATGTCTTCCCTCACAACTTTTGGAGATAACGAAAAACTATTCCATGTACCAATAGCATTGTAATTTTATTTAAATACATGTTTCAGAATATGTGTATACGAAAATTAACACTAGCAACGTCTGAAAATGCTATGCAGAACGAACTATTGTAATTTTCACGTGTGTTCACTTGTGAGTCGTAAACGAGTACGAAACATTTCCGAACAGTGAGCGTCTAGTCTCTCGGTTTAGACTCTGTGCCGAGAAATGTCAAAAATTCGTAGTGCTAAAATTAAAAGTTATTAAATACGTAAATACATAGTAAATAATCAATGGAGATGGAGCTAGTATAGTCAATTAACATAGTTACATAGTCAATAGTATAAGTTATCAGTGGAATAGCCAAGTAGATAGGTGACGTTGATTAAAGTGCAGCGGCTAATGAAACAGCGGACTGCGCTCACTTGTTTATTAGGCAGTGAAGACTATCCTGACACCGAAAGAGAACGCGAATTTTTCACGTCTCAAGCCACTGGACCTCCGCCAATCCGATCCTACGCCCTCTTAGGCTAAGAATCAAACGTAAACATTCAGCAGCATTGCAACTTCATTCCGAGCGACTTAGATATACAGGAAAACAAGTTCTGTCTGTGGCAGCAGCCAATGAAAAAGTGGCGTTTGCTTGAGTGTGTACAGAACTGTAGACGCGAAATGGTAAAGTCTCTATAGTCTGTTCACGGCAAAGAGAGCACTTTTAAAGCCCTAGTTACTTTTTCCTTTCAGCCATAGTTAATCATTTGACAACCTTTTAAATTAAATATTACCACGTAAGTAATAAACATAGTGTGTATATTCCACACCACTCAAAAGTTAATGTCTAAAGCTAAAATTAACTATATTTGTTGACTATTATTCCAAATGAGAGGGCTTTCAGAGGTGCTCATTTTACCGTGAATAGCCTATAGAAAGAAAATATGTTACACATATAATAATTTTTCCATTTGAGTGGAATAAAACAAACAGAAAATTTGTGAGATAAATTTAGTGTACACAAATTTAAACATGATGACACTTTCCATGCGACGGTAAGTCATATAACTGCTTTTAATAATTCACTGCCAACATTACCCTAAGTATTTCAGTCGTTATTTACGTTACAATGTAAGATTTACAGCAGGGACATTTTTTTCAAAAGTGCTTATTGAACAGCAAACAGCAAATGCAGCTTGTTAATACGTGATCTTTTTTATATGAACATGACCATGACTTGGTGGATCCAGAGGCCGCCACGCTTTGGCACGTACAGCAACTGTGTCTCAACGTGAACTTCTCCGTGCCACTAGAACTTTCAAAACCACGTGGCTTCGACTAATTTTTAGTTCGTTGTTTACGTCAAAAGTACATTTCTTTGCCAACCTTTCGTGTAACTAAAATGGATTCAGTTTTTACACTAATTTATTTTCATAAAACCGCGAATCTGTTGCACAAGTGAAAGTAAACAAACAACCGCGTCACTATTTCAACACGCAATTATGACAGTTACGTAAGCGAATCGTGAGTGTCCGTTGGGGACATTCACTGACAAACACTTGTTCTTTTCATCTCCCAATGTGATTGGACGGCAGTTGTTTGGACACGCCCCGTTTAACTGTGAGCCAGTAGTAGTCAGGAAGCAGTAGTGAGACTTAATGTTGAACAGTGGTTTACAAAGGCCTCACATGATCGTAGTAACCAGTAAGCAAACGATAGTGTCCCCACGCTCCAAGTTTGAATCGGTGATATCAATCAGTGAAATAACATTCACTGAAAGTCAGTTGATAAGCTGCTGCTGACTGACAAATCAAGGATAAGTACTGGGAACAAGTGACTTATGGTAGTGGAATTCTCGACGTTCAGTGGGAATCTGAGATAAATCAGTGAAATTTAGCCAACACATTAATTAGTTATCAGGCACCGATTATCAGTTGCTCAGTTCTTACTATTTGCACTGATTTGGCTCAATTCTCACTGTTTCAGATTTACAGTGCAATGTATAGAGGACTGTGCAGTCCAACTTGTTGCCTCATCAATCCGCGAAATTCTCGCGGCTCTACCCATTAGCTTTGAGGGTTGCCACAGTATGTAAAGCAGCGCTGTTCCATTTGTAGAAAGGCCTACATCGATAATTATCCAAATTAAAAGTAAACTGTCGACAGATATACAGTCGTGGGAAGTATAGATATATCGGTTTCTCGGTGCTATCGGTATTATCGCTATCGAAAGCGTGATCGATACAATGGACAAATGCAATGTTAATATATTATATTGAATATGTTGATAATATAAAATTGTAAACAAAAATATTGGTTTTCGCCTATTTAAGAATTTTGCGTTCACTAATGTGTTACACCAGTATCAGTTAAAATCGATTAGTTAATTCTGTCAGTATCGCCAGCCGTAACTAGGTGCACCTGTTTTTCGCGATAAGCTTTCACAAATACTTGTTCTCCAAAACATTTTTTTTCTGATTCACTTTCGTGATTGGCTGATTTTAGTTGTCACGCGTCTTAGGTGTCTGCCCGTGAATAACGGACGTTCGGTGTCCAATTAACTTCATTCTGATTAATTCAGAATTGTCCATACAGGTAAAAAAAAATTCTTTATAAAAGTCATGCGGTGAATAACAAAAAGAAACGTTGAAGTGTGCAACAGCCAATTAGGCCCAAGGCCCGTGTCCACAGTTTCGCGCAATCAATGAGCGACCGAGTTGCTACATCAAATGGACCACCACGCCATTCCTCTTATGTATTTTATTCTGTGGCATTACCAACACACCCATTTTCTCCCTATTTTTGTTCATACTAACTATAAATAAAATATTATGATTTATTCAAAATGTCAAATTTTCACCAAATATAAAATATTTTCATGTTAACATAACTATAAAGCGCTTTTCATACCGTCTTGCATGTAGGATATAACCAAACAAATCATATGAACATTGGTTTATTAGGTTTATTTTCAAAGGCCTGACTCAAAAAAGTGTGACGATACTACGAACAGACTAGAACTAGCGGGTTTACGAATTGATTTAAAAAAAAACCTATTTATGTCGAGCAACCCAACAGCCGAACATAGCCTAGCACACACCGTTGTTCTCGGCCTTATGTCGACAAGTGTACTTCCCAGCCCACCCCTTCACGGGCCTAATGTTATGTCGGCATTCCTGCCAAGGGCGAGGGTTGGCACCACCTAGGGGAGGTCTTCGCAGAAACGACAGGGCTGTGTGAGGGAGAGAGGCAGAAACGAGCACGAGGGAGCCCCTCGGACTGCCACAGATAAAACGAGGGGGGGGGGGGAGGCGCGCGCCGCCCCGACGCCAACTACTAGCCAGCCAGAAAACATCGGCTATAGTCCTTTCACGGTTAATTCGACTTTTCTGAAGCCCTGCTAAAGTTCTTCTTCCAAGATATTCCCCCGCCTCGTGCAAACAAAGCTTAACTAAGAATAGAAAACTACACCAAAGGGACAACGCACAGCATTCCTGCGCACTAAGTTACGTAATATTTTGCCTGAGAACTATTTCTTACTATACGTTGGCAACACATATATATATTTCTCCACTGTTTTATACACACTAATTAAAAATGAAACATTATGTTTTATAGGTAAAATATCAATGAAAGCTCGATTGAACATCAAATAAGGTACTGTTATGTGAACACACGCATAAAACGCCTGTGATTCACAGCAAANATGAAAGCTCGATTGAACATCAAATAAGGTACTGTTATGTGAACACACGCATAAAACGCCTGTGATTCACAGCAAGTTTAGGAAACAAACAAACATGTCTTGCATGTTGTGATTTTTCATAGGTTTGTATTACAAAAGTGTGAAGAAACCTCAAATAGACTATAGGCAGACGTTCAACACACCTTTCTCCCCCATCTCTCGCTGACGATATACTTTCACGATCAATATATATCCTTCCGCAGTCATACGTAACATTAACTCTGCAGTCGACCCGGTCATTTTATTCATGCGCCAGTAAAGTTTTAACTGCTAAATTACCAGGAACGTAAATATGTTACCGATGTGCTAATTCCTATGCGCACGAGCTTAAAATTAATGGCAAATAAATAAATTAAATTGTACGTCCACAAATATAAAACGTCACGCATTTAATTAAAGATTCATACATGGCACCACTTTAACCGAGAAGAAGGTTTGTTTCGGCCAACAAAATACTTGTTTGTTTGTATAAGACCAAAAATATATTTAACTGTCCCAACAAAATATTTTGCTGAATAAAATAAAAATTGAAAAGCAACAAAATTAATTTTTTTTGTCTATCAAAATACACGCTTGGATGACTAAATCTCCCGTGTTCGGCCAAAATAAACTGGACTGTAACCAACATATTTAGTTGAATAAACTGTATATACTTGTTTGGCCACTCATTTGACTTCCTTAGTTTGAAANTTTAACTGTCCCAACAAAATATTTTGCTGAATAAAATAAAAATTGAAAAGCAACAAAATTAATTTTTTTTGTCTAACGAAATACACGCTTGGATGACTAAATCTCCCGTGTTCGGCCAAAATAAACTAGACTGTAACCAACATATTTAGTTGAATAAACTGTATATACTTGTTTGGCCACTCATTTGACTTCCTTAGTTTGAAAATACAGTTAGAACTGTTTGTTAGTGCATTTATCTATCAATAATGGTATGAAAATCTTAATAAACCAAGTTCAACGTGAAACTAAAAAATAAATATGTAAAACTTGAAATACTTATTCGCGCACGTTGTCCACTATTTGAANCAACGTGAAACTAAAAAATAAATATGTAAAACTTGAAATACTTATTCGCGCACGTTGTCCACTATTTGAAATGTATGTATTTAAAAACATTCCAGTGTTTTCAGCAGTCAGTTTAGTTGAGGTTACTGAGACGCAGTGCTCGGGTGGGAACGATCTAGATTCGAACCTCGTCCTGGCTTCAATTTTTTTTTGTATTAACCGAACTGTATTAAACTGTTTAATGTACGTAAAGCAAAACAAATCTTTTGTTGCACTAACCAAATCTTAGTTTGGGATGAAAAAAAATAAGTACAACCAAATAATTTTGTTTCAACAACAAAATATTTTACTGTCCCTATAAAAACAATTAAATTTGTTTGCGCCAAACAAACTTTGTTTGAATCAGCAAAACCTTTTTCTCAGTGTATTCTGTAACCCTGATACCCCTACTGAAAGCATGCCTGTTATTTTATACGTTAGAATATTCTCAGTGAGGGATGATAGCTTTTCCAGTTTCCCGAAAACAAAGATAAAATCGAAACATTGTAATGCAAAAATATTAGTTACTGAGGCAGGCCTTCCGTATAGGAAGTATTTCGGGGCGAGGGTACAGGGTATTTAAAAAACACAGAGGTGAAACGGCTGCTTGTACCGCAAACTCCACCCGCACACGCCCACAAAATGGCGTCACTATCCAGCAACATGTCTGAACGTCGTTTGTCGATCCATCTCTGGTAACTTTATTTGCCACTCGGCAGCCCAGCTAACGGGGAATAACCCATGGCCGTAACGTGCAATAGCCTATCAGACATGAGGCCCGTCTCCACAGCTTCGCGCGGCCAATGACCGACCGAGTTTACTTATTATACATCAAAGGAACCGGCACGGCATTTCACTTCTGCGTACTCACGTATTCTGGCCCCCTGTGAATAATGGCGTTAGCTGTTCACTCTTAACCCTTCCAGTAAAAAATAAATATGTATTTTTGGGCGTTGCAACAAACAAACACTTTGTTCGTAACTGCGCTGTTATCCAGACGACGCTTTGTCTTGCATCGGGACCAGCAGAAATCTATATGTGCTTCTTTGTGTTACTGGTAGCAGTGGTTTATGAGTCTACGGAACAGTGTCAGCAGTGAATGATGTCTCCCACACGTAGGAAACTTTCTCATTGGACGGTATGTTCTGCTGCGTACAGTGCAGACTACTCAAGCCACTTCATATTCAACGTCCCAGATAGAGGACACCGGCTGAAAAGGTCAACCGAACACTTTTAGAAGCCTTGCTTGGGATCTATTTTTATTTTCATATTGTATCCTTCCACCACATATTAAATAAAAATCGCCATGAATCTGGTCACTTTACTCATACACCGCCCAAGTGAGACCGTGGAATTTGCTTAGAATGTAAATTTGTGAATAATACGCAAATTTGTACTGTGATATGTATAAAACAAGACCTCAGTGGTTACAAATTTAAACTTTATACTCGCGATATAACGTGAAGTGTTAAGGGCTATTTTTATAAGTTCGCTGCCAACTTAACTGGCAGTCTGCACGCCAGTATGTGTACTGTAGTATATATGTATTTATGAACAGTGATTTTTTTCGAATGTTGATTTACAAAGTGCTTACTTTACCGTGATCAACTTTCAAAATGTAGTATGTTGCTGTTTAGTGAAGCGAAATGATAGGGTATTTAATTATTGACTACCGTATGTCAGAATCCTGACGTTATAAAATGGATTGCTTTTATTGGTCGAGCCAAGTCAAAAAATGCATCATCCAATCATAAAAGGATCAAGACGCTACAGTGTTTTCCTCACTGAAAAATAGTAGCAGATAAGTGACAACAGAACAGTTCTGTAATCAGGTTTCAGGGTAGCAGGAACTAAACTTCTATACAGGTGTCAGAATGTTCTGTTAGTTTATTACAGTCGTGTTTGTTACGGGAATGTTTCGAATATTACGGAAGTTGATCTGTTAAAGAAATAATGTCATCTGTAGTAGGAACAATTTGTACATATAAGAGATGGGACCATGGCAGACAGTTCCGTTGATTTTGCCATTTACATTTACAATATTTAAATTGTGTCAACAACCCATCTGATAGTTGCCACTGTAATGAAAGTCTGGATGGGATGTGGGTACACAAATTTTGCTTCCTACAATCCTGTTTTTTTTTTTTACAGCGCAGTGGGTCCTGGAATTGTATCAACATCCCGTCTGATAGTTGTCCCTATATTTAAAGTCTGGATTGGTTACAGTCACAATAATGTTGGTTCTTACAACACTATTTTTCCCCACATGCAGTGTGTCTTTAAATGGTATCAGCAACCCACCCATCTGGCATTTGTTTTTTTTTATTAACAGTCTAGATGGGTTATGGATACACACATTTTGGTTCCTACAACTCTACACCCCAACCCGGCTCAGTGTGTCTAACAACGAGCAGAAATGGTAAACTAAGCAGGGCTTACAAATACGTGCAGTTAACTGTGAAAAAGCAGCTGCGTGCACCAGTCAGGATTACTCCTCGGGTCGTGTAGACAGTGGAATGGAACGTGCGCGACCGTGTGGGTGACGAAGGAGGCGTGACTAGACGTAGGAGCAGACAGCGAGTGAGACGCGGGTCTTGATATATTGCCGACCCACTCTCCGCAGCTGACTGCGGCCCGGCCGTCTTTCCCTACGCGCATTAGTTAAACACAGTTTGACCCCATTTGAAAAAAAAAAAAAACAAAAAGAAATATGCTCCTGCTTAAAAATGCAACTTCATCACGACGTGTCAGGAGGGGAACTCGGCCTTCTGTTCGGGATATGCGGCTGGCGATATGGCGTACATCCGCGACATGATTCATAACGAACAATGTAGAGCAAGAGTGACCCAAGCCGATTTTTCCTCCATTATATCCTTCATTTAAAAATGCTCAAGGTTGAAATTATTGCGTAGATACAACATATATTTTAGAGCTCAGTGGCAAGACAATCTTTAGAATTAATTATAAAAAATTATGCTCAGTTCAGAGGCTAATGCTGATGAAAGTATGCACCTACGTTAAAAAATTAATATATTTTACTCAGTTTTTAGTGGTGCAGTTAACCTTTTCCTACTAAGTGTAGACAGTTGTCTACATGTTGCATGGGAATGTTATATTTGGCCGCCATTGTACACTGCAAGACTTATTGTCTAATAATTTTCCCTCTAGGTAAGCGATTCGTAACTCGCGCTACTTCTCTACGTTTTAACTCGTTCTTATCACTATATACAACCACATATCACTATATATCACAGAGCATAAAGCGAACATATAATTTATTGTGATAACGAAACTGGTTCTTTGTCAGCTTTAGTACAGCATGCATCAAAAAAATTTCTCATTTTCAACACCTGAAACCGTAAATTAAAGTATGTTTAAAAGGGTTAAGTCAAAGGTCTATTTTCTTCCATCTTATCACACATTAAAAATACTATAATAACTCATATAAGAAAGCTGAATATAAGAAAGCGGCCATACAATTTAATACATATATCTTTCAGACTATAGGATGTTCACGGTAAAGTGAGCACTTTTGAGGCCCGAGTTACTATTTTCTTATCAGCCATATTTTATCCTTCCACCACTTATTAAAATAAACACTGTCATGTAAGTAATAAATACAGTGTAGCTATATATTTCACCCGACTCGAATGTTAACGCCTAAAGCTACAATAAAATGTATTTATTGACTATTATTCTAAATGAGAGCGCATTAAAATAAGTGCTAACTTTACCGTGAATAGCCTATAACAACAAAGAAGTACAAATATATCATACCTTATGACTAGGACCACCTGTTTTTCGCGAAAATATTGACGCGGAGGCTAGACTTCAATGTACTATGTGCACAGCTGCAGTCTTCATCTGGCTATTGGATGCTTGTTATTGTGTGAAGACAGTCTGTTACATGAGTAACCCAATCAGAGTTAAGTTTCTCCCAAACTGACCGTCCGTGATTCACGGGCAGGCAGATAAGACCCCCAATAATTCAAATGATCCAACAACGAAAGTGGTTCTGAACTAAAGTGTTTTGGAAGACATCTTGTCCTGAAATCTTTTCGCGAAAAACCGGTTCCCCTAACCATAGCCCATACTCACACAAATACATATTCGTACATATTATTGTATAAAAAGGTTCCTTTAAGCTGCTAGTACTGAGTAGTCACTGTTGAGCTGGTTCAAACATACGAACATTGACCACTATGCTTACGGATGGCCAAGGGCGTATTTATTTTGGGAGAGTGAAGGGTGACTGATGTCCAGTAGGGATGTCGACAGTAGTAGGATGGGAACTGAAATCCTCTCTGTACCCATCTCCTAGGATACAACACCGTGGGTGGCTATTGATTAAACATTAGCTTCCTCCCCTTCCCGTTTTCCGACACTTCTGACGTTACGTGTTCGATACTAGACACCGGCGGGCCAAAAAATTTTGCCAAATTATAATTTGGGTGTACGTATTGTGCTGGACACAGCCATGGTGTTGTATTAGCTCAAAATGCTCAATTTAAAATTTTCGTTCTCATTCCGGAGTTTTTTTCTCCTGTTGGTGCAGGGACGACATGCACGTTCTTCAAATATGCTCGGCATGATACGCGACCTACTCGAGAGGCAGAGAAACTAGGATACTGTCTAAATACCGTGTACGTCCACCTCTTGAACGTATAAATGTGTTAACAGGAAGTTGACTGTAAACAATGAACACCATCCATCCTCAAGAACATCCTGAAATTCTGTCTTATTACGAAGTGGAGGATGTAAAACCATAATTTGGCGTCTCTGCGTGTCTGTGTGTGGTGGTGCATTGTTCTTTTGGAATATACCTAACCCGTCAGTATGGACAAAGCACATGAATGGTTGTGACATTACCAGAAGGATGTGCACGAAAGGATCACTGGTCAAAGACATTTGTAGATGTACGGGAAGTCCTAATGAGTCCTAGCTGAACACTACCCAACCACCGCGAAGCCATTCCCATCTGGAAAATGACTTTTTTTTTCGATTGGCTATTGTTAGAGACGTGCAAAACTCGCGTTTTCATTTGGTAGCATAATTCAGCGCGATTCGTGATTTAATTGGCTACTGGGAACAACATGGCGTCATTAACCTGTGTTACTGCTTTACTGGGGACTGGCTTCTCAACTTTTGAACCTTTACTACTGGCTAATAATGTCCTTGGGACGAGCCACACAAGTTGTTTGCCAATGGTAACAGTCAAAAGAACACAAATTTAGTCTGCCACCAAATAATAAAGTGCATTTTGCACGTCTCTGGCTATTGTGTGCTGCGAAAGAATGGTTGTGCCGCCGCCAGGCAAGTTAACATATCACGCACTGATAAGCGAATGGCGACGCGCCTCGTTGCTTGCTTGTGCGAATGGAGCTCGTGATAGACGGGCCTATTCCCCTCCTGTGTTCTTGGGTAATCTGTGCATGTTATGTGACGTCAGATGCGGGACAGCGTTTCAGTTGTTGAGATGTAAACTAGGGAAAAACACCGTTCAGAAAAAAGCAAACACCGGATCACCATGCATCAGTTCGACGCAAGACAATAACATGAACTAGTATGACATTAAATCTAGGTGATTTTCAAGGGATTTTCGTATAACGATTTGGAGAAATTCTCTCAGGAAAGTTGGCAACTCTGGCTAGGAAGAGCTAGCGTCAAGGACGGAGACGGGAGACGCCGACGCGTGTGAGGTGCGAGCCGTGGGAAAAGCATGAACCCGAACGAGACCCTACGTGCTCTTGGACGCGTGGGGGGAGACCCCCCCCCCCCCCNTGGACAGCCAACTCACACACGTGACCACTACACAACACGTGCATTTGCTAGCTAATTGCTAATTACGACGGAGACAGTCTCTTGGCACTTTCTAACGCGACGTAGGGCGGGGGCTCCTGTTTACCTTCCGTCTTACCACCGACCGCGTAGCCGTGTTCAAGGACAAGAAGTGAGGGATCGGTACGGGCGACGCTAACCCACACCCCTAGCGCCTCATCGCTCCTACCCGCAAGGCGTGCAGTGTTTCCGTCATGATGCTGAACTGTGCAAATTAGATATGTAACAGCGGGACCTTACTAAACGCAATTAAATTCCGCAGATTAAACTACGAGCTCATAATCGTACTTTTCTATTACCGCTTAAGGAAACTGCATAGGCAAGCTTTAAAAATTATATATTTGTCTATTTTCACGATTTTTTTTCTCCACGAATACACTAAATATGATAAAAGTAAAAATATATGGACATAGATAGTGGTTTTTCCCCTTTTCTGGCAAAAATTCGTATTTCCAAAACTTTCATTTACAGTACCTACCTACCTAGAGATATTTTTGGCATTTGCGGCCGAAAAGCACTAGAGCGATAAGGGCGACTCAGCCATGCGCCAAACGTGCGCAGTAGCCACTAAGCGCAAGGCTCTGAACTGGCGAGCAGTGTTCTCGTCGCGCCACGTGTACCAATGGGACTTTCAGCGGTGATCGTCATTTTATTAAGACTCAAGCAAGGTCCAATGCATGGCTCTTGAGTAGTTTTGTACTATGTATCTGACGCATATATTTTGAGACAGTGCTTTAAAAAATCCATTTTTAGGTATGTTGGATTACAAGAAAATGGTGTTTTTAATGTGCGTGACGCATTGAAAGCACTCAACAGCCCTCGCCTGAAGCATGTGTTCTTTCGTAGATCAGCACACTGGACACACGTTTTTCACATGGCTACAGGATAGGCAAATATACAGAGACGAAATCACCTGACGTTTCCTTTGACATGGGCGTACCCACTCTTTGTTTGGCTGTGCGAGGCTCTGGGAATGTGCCTCGTGTCTGATTGGCTATTATTGGGAACAGCTGTGGTGTAGTGGTGAGACCACTCGTCTACCACCAAGACTAAACGGGTTAGATTTCCGGCGGAGTCGCTCTCAGATTTATGAATCGTGCCGGACGATGCCGCTGGTCATCGGGTTTTCTCGGGGGTTTCCAGTTTCCACCGCCCTTGCATTATTCCGGCGTTTCTCCATACTCACCTCACTTCCTCACCGGCTGTAAAGACCTCAATGTTAAGAGTCGCCCGAATCGCTCCACTGATTGGCTGTTGCGTGCTGTGTAAAGGTCCCGTACGACCAACGGCTTTCTAACGTGTTCCTGGGCAGTGACGCCATTTTGGTGGCTAGTGCGGGTGGAATTCCCGGTGCAAGCTGCTGTTTCACCTCTGTATTCTTCAGTGCTCTATGGGGCGGTCGTCTGGGGGAAACGTGGGCAGCGGCTACCCCGAGCCTTACGAACGTCCCCCGCATGACGAGTGGAAGGCCTTCGCAGAGATGACTTACATATTGACAGTCTGTAATTAAAAATGAATACGTGCAACCGCATATCCACGGAGCAGTTCAATCCCCGGCGACCTCCTGGCAGGCGAGCGTGCAGACTCCCACACGACTGGAGAGCTACTACACGCCTCCGCCTTTCATGCTAGGATGTGAGTGAATTGCATACGTGATGAACTCGAGCATACGCCGCAAAGTTATTTAGATTACAGAGGCGAAACAGTAGCCTATATCGCGATCTCTAGCCGCACATGACAGCAAAATTGTGTCACTGGCCAGCAACATGGAACGCCATACGCCAGTCAGCAACTGGTCCAATCGGTAGCCCAGCTAATAGAAAACCTTCCACAGCATGCTGTAGCCAATCAGACGCAAGAGCCGTTCCCAGAGCCTCACGCAGCCAATTAGAAAATTGGTACCTTCACATAAAAGGAATCGCCACGACATTAAAACTTTGTGTAGCTTAAATTTCCTTCCCTGCCACAAAGTGTCAACTCAAATGTCGCTTACATATGCAAGGAAGAAACAAACTACTAAATGTTACAGCTGACATTCGCAGTGGAGCAATGAGTGTTTTCCGAAAGGAAATTATTATGTTTATTTTCCATGCTGCGGATCAATGCTTCTGTGGAGTGTCACAAGAAGTATACAGGCTATTTATCTGGAGAAGCGCTTTTATGAAACTGTTATCTTTAAAATTCACCTTCGACTTTAGTTACAGAAATATTAGTTTTCGTTGATTATCAAAAACTTACGCCACATGAAAGTTTTTACAACGGAACCAGCGCCAGAGGCGGGCAAGTCAGGGTTGGATGGTTGGGAATCAAACCAAGGTTCTCAAAGTCAGACGCCCCTTAAATTTGGATGAATAAAATATAGGCGATTATAGACAGAGTTTCACTCACAGCAGTGAAGAGTATAGCCATATAATAACACAGATATAAAATGAAAAAAAAATTATACTAGGCAAAAAATGTTAAACTTTGACTTTAATATATTATTTCCGGAAGCCCTGGATAAACTTTAAAAAAATAACTATTAAGAATATAATTCAGACATTTTCCCGGGTGTATTTCATACTCTCAGACCTCCTGTCAGTCCTTCCTATCCCCCCCCCCCAAATCAACACCACTTCCAATAAAAAAATCTTCAACTCTCAAACCACCACTTTTACAACAGAGGTCCCTACCCTTCCAGATTTCCCCAGCCAAAACGTTTATAAATCAGAAAGGTAAAAAGTACAAATATTAAAGGAAATCTTATTCATCACTCACTCATAAGTAAGGACAACCGAATTTCACGTCCCGTTGTATTTCATAACAGTTAAGCTTAGTCCTCATTTGATGATTTACGTGTTCCCTGTCTTAGGTGTCTGCCCGCGAATCACACCTAATTCTGATCGGCCAGTCAAGAAAGTAAATATGTCCTTACAAACACATGCCGCCAATATGAAAAAGAAAACTGCTGGTATACCTATAGGGTATTAAAATCTAGCATCAGCAAAAATCTTTTCGCCAAATTCAGGTGTCCCTACTCATTAGCTTTTTGAAGGACAAGACGTAATTAACACTTCACAACATGTTGACAAACTAATAATAATTTTCAGTTAATTGTCTCGCCATTTAGTAACCTCAGTAGTTGGGTGGACTGCCCTCATATTCGGCTGACCTTCACCCATACCTAGAAATTGTTTACTTCTACCCCATTCTCTTCTCTTTCTTTTAATCCCATTGATGGACGTTGTTTCCATTCCTTCTTGACTTTCCGTAGAGTCTCCTCCTTACAACCCCGTTTATACTATTTCTGCTCCCTTCCCCCAGTCTTTGGACTGAGCGCCACTATGTTAGTACTTCATTTATTATTTAATTTTCCCTCTCTATTTTTCATCTCTTTCTTTTACTAGCACATTACTTCTCCTATTTATTTTGACCACTGCCAGTTTACAAATCATAAAATCAATTCTTGTTGCCTCTACTTCCTCTGCACTGCATCCTGGCATTTTTGCTCTATTGATCACCACAGGCAATCACGTAACGTGTAAAATGGCAAAATGATGTATGAACCATTCTAAAATAAAATAGCTAAGACACTAGGCCGCCAAAATAAAAAAGGCCGAAAACATTAACAATTAGAAAACGCTGTTTGATCAGCGTCAAATGTGACATTTCCTCTTCGTGAAGTTGGTAAAATTTTGCACATTCTGTAATACAGCGATGTTCAACCTTCGCTCCTAAAGAAACGACAGAAGGGCAGGAGCACAGGAGGAAGACCACGGGAGAGAGATAAATAGTAGAAAGAGATAGAAAGAGTAGGGGAGGAATCCCTCTCCATCGTTCCCCCCATTACCCTCTCAGGTTTGCTGTGGAAGTTTACTGCGATGGCGGGAGTGAAGACGGAAATTCCGATAACGCGGAAACCGGGATGCCCGCACATCTATTCCCTTTGAAGCCATCCTGCCGGATTGTATTTGAAGTCGAAAAGCTTTTCATTCGGATGGCAAGCGCTACGCATGCGCAGGAGCAGCAGATCAGGGGGCAAACCTTCAAAGATCCTAATAAATACGGAAGTTTCTTGAGCCATGAGTCGGCATTGTCGGTTATAGTTAGTGCTGTCTGCACGCCAGTAAAGATTCGACACAAGTGTAAACAAAATAAGTGATTATGTGCTGATTATGTTGTATTTGAAAACATGCAGGCGTCATATTATGTATACGCACACAAATATATATATATCTGCGTGTATGTAACACACGTAAACGAAATTACCTAACGGTCTTGGTATACGCAAGCGTGAGTTTACTCACATACGCTAAACATTTGTTGCCTCAAGTCTTTGTTAATGATTTTTGTATGCTAATGAGATAACAATATTAATAATCACGATCAAAATAGTTGGAATATATGATTTTATTGAAAATCAGTTTGGTTAGGAATATTTTTGGGGAACTTCGTTTCAATTTGACGCTTGTGTAGCTTATTTCTACACTTACTGTGGATGATAGTGTTTCAGGGAAAACAAAGCTTGAAGTGTGGAATTAATTTAAAAAACTTTATTTCCTTTTATGCAACGTGACTATTCAGCATTTTACTACAGTAAATCACGAATGGGAAGCGTTATATTAAGGAGGAAATGCATCAGCACTCCCCTGACATTGAAATGTAAACCAAGTAAAAGAAACAGAGCTTCGTAATGTTTGGCTTATGAGGTTGGTGAGACGCCTAAATGTGCAAGGACGCAAAAAATGCCATGAAGATATTTTTTTTTCTTCCGCATATGCGCATAACATCCAAAGAGCGTACAAAAATTTGGCACTTCCAGGTTACACATCGATTCTCATTTGCTAGTCGGATTTGTGGGCTTTAACAGTTACGTACGTATTGCCAATCGTGCAGTTTGACATAATATAGTCCTTAATCATTTACCGAACTTTCATTTAACATTTGTGAAATCAAATAAAACGATCTACTGTTAAGAGTTCATGCGAAGGTTTACGTACTGAATTATTTATTCTAAGCATATTTTTCTTCTCGAAATATTCTCTTGTTCCGTGCATGACGGCATCGATGGCGTGTAACTATGTTTAGCTAAGAAGAATTCATAAATCATAATATCTTATGAATTTTAATATGTTAATTATAATGACTGTGAATGGGACGAAGTGAAATGTGTAAGAAATCAGGAGGCTGTAAAAATATTTTTTAAAGGTAAAGATTCTCACACGTAGAGTTAAAACATTCGCAACTGAACTCTCAAAATCTTATAACACACGTATTGCCGTACATGCAAGTATGACTACAGGTAAAATGCATAAAAGCTGTTCATGTTTAATTGGGCAATTTTGAATTCAACATTTGAAAAATGTCACTGCCTTTATCTGCATATATTTTAACGGGCGCACTGACTGGCATGCGTCCAGTACAGTTGTTAACGACGGAGGGAAAGTAATTACATGTTTTAATGTTTAATTAAAAGTGACAAGTAAACATTTTGAACACGGAAATATTTTCTGACGCTTTCTGATTTTTAATGTATTTAAGACTAAGAATTAGCAGATTTGTAAAGTATATTCACTTTTCTAGTAATTTGTTATTTTCATTAGATTCACGCATGAATTAAGTGATCGGGCCCATCCATGCCAATGTTAATTTTACATATCGCGGAATAATACATAACGTAATTACAATGATATCTTATGCGGGACTTTCAAAATGCTCAGTTAACCGTGAACAGCCTATAATAATACTTACGTAAAAAAAAAAAAAAAAAATATATATATATATATATATAAAACTACGACAGGTTTCATTAACAGAAATTGGCTTGCTATTTTATTTTCTCGATGCTACATATAAGGTAACCACATCAATTCTTGCCATTTTTGATGTAGCACGGGAAGAAGTGATGATTGGTGCGTAAATATGTGCGCCACATGCCGGAAAATAGGTTGGGGTGCGAGTGGGATATTGACCTTGATCAAACAGGCGCGTTGCGCACTCACAGCAGTCGTAGCTCGAGCGGCGGCGAAGAGAAATTGAGGTATCGAAGGAACTCGTTCGGTGTTGTCTACGTTATGACTTTCTGGTCAGCGAATACGTAAAACTTTTGGGGGTAACTCTGTGAATGAACGCACCGCCAGGCTTTGGTTGCAGAAGTTCAGGTCGGGAGATTTGTCCCTTCGTGATGAATCCCGAAGTGGGCGGCCACAGGTCCTGAATGACGAGGCTCCGAATGCATCCTTAGAGGACAGCAGCCAAACATGTTATCAACTTGCCGAACTCTTCCAGGTGTCTTATGGAACAGCCAGGCTTCACCTGTACCGCATCAGGAAAGCGTTCAAGTTGAGCAAGTGTGTGCCCCACACACTGTCGAAAGCCAACGAGCAACAACGAGTGACAGCCTGTTTCTCTTTGTTTTCTAGCATCACAGAGCAACCATAGCCAATCAAGTGCTCGCCGGTAAGGAAAAGTGAGTCCTCTACGACACTCCTGAATGCACCAGACGTTGGTTGTCACCACGGGACCCTGTGCCTCACACCGCAAGACCACCGCTACACCCACATCAAGAGGTGCACTATTACTGCTAGCAACGGACCAAACTACTCGCAGAACTTGGGACGTGTGCAACAGGCACTGAAGCAGAAGGAGCCAGCATTGGTTAGTTGCGAGGGCGCACTGCTCCTTCACAACGATGCCAGGCCGCATGTAGCGCGGGTGGCAGTAGGCAGGTAGGTAGTTGGGCTTAACGTCTCATCGACAGCGAGGTCATTAGAGACGGAGCAAGTTGCTCAGGGAAGAGGAATTGGGGAAGGAATGGGAAATAATCGGCCATGGCCTTTGTTAAGGATCCATCCCAGCAGGTGGCTGCAGGGATGGCATCTCTGGGAGACACACTGTCATCTACCATACTCCCCGGACCTTGTGCCAACGAATATCACATCTTCGATTCCCTGGACAAACACCTTTGTGGGAAATCCTTCGCAAATGAGACCGAGTTTCGGCAGGCACTCACGAATGTCTTTGTTCAAGACGCCCGACTTTAACCACCAGAGCATTGCGCAGCTGAGGCACGTCAGCAAAAAGTGCTGGATGCCGATGACGATTACTTTGAGTAATTATGGTATGTTACATTTGCTGTATACCTTTTTGTTCCTGATTATTTCAAACGCCAAGAACTTCTTTGGGCCTTGTATTTGTATGAGCGATTACTTTACCAGAATTTTTGTTCACTCTATAAATTATGTCAATTTGTTTCATACTTAAAATTTTGGTATACACGCAATCGCTCGTACTCAATAAGAATATTACAGTTTATAATAAACCCCACGATCCATCTCTTTTGACTAACGTGGGTTTACCGCATCGATGTAACGGAAATATATGCACCGTTAAGTACAACCACTTCATCGACTCGTAGTCAGCAACAACAATTTTCCTTTCACACGTCACGTAAAAGAACAGTTCATTATCAGACACGTGATCAATAATTTCATTAATTGTCCCGGGGTAGATGATGTATTATTAGAGACCTGAAAAATTCGCGAGTTCAATGGCCTGCAGGCTAGACTCTACAGTCTTATGTGCAGATATGCCGATATTAACTGCACATTGGTTGTCTGCTGTCACGGTGGAAGGCGACGATTGGGCCAGCATTCTCCAGGAGGTGTCAAACAACGTGTGGACATATGGCTAAAGTTAAATAAACACACGTGTTTTGAATTCTAGCTTGTCCCAAAATGAATCCGCGAATCCTTCAGGTCTCTATGCTTTATGTATTATTTTCTCTCTCTTCCGTGTGACTGCCTGAAACCACTGTTTCAGGGTTCAGTGCTATATAATGACCCTATTCGTATTTTCTAGGTAGAGCCTGAATGTAAAAGTGGTTATTTAGGAATATTTTGTGCTTATAGTATCTTGTATTAGGTAAAATATCAAAAGGTAACGATTTTATAATTGGCTGAGAAATTATTATTTTCAGTCTGAACCCGGGAGAAAAGCTTCACGTCATAGCTTATTTCCAAGAATGCCGATAAAAAAAGTCTGGAATAATTACTATCGTTTAAAAACCATTAAAGAAAAACAAGACACTAATTACAGCCAGTGTAAATCACTGATTTGATTTGCAGTAAAATGCAACTATTTGAGCAGTGAAGATGGGTCCACTTATAATCGGAGGAAAACCACTGATTGTTTCAGGAAAATAATTTAACTTATCGACTAAGTTTTATAGCCAACCGCATGCGGATAATTCAATATTAATTTTAATGAATTTAGCA
Organism: Clitarchus hookeri; assembly: GCA_002778355.1. Classification (NCBI taxonomy): domain Eukaryota; kingdom Metazoa; phylum Arthropoda; class Insecta; order Phasmatodea; family Phasmatidae; genus Clitarchus; species Clitarchus hookeri. Next base: position 208,080 of record NQII01004237.1, read on the forward strand.
AAATCATTACGAGAAACAAACACATTTCAGACAGTCGTAATTAAAGTGCAATTTAACGTAATTGAAATAAGTAAAAAAAAAAAACTTGTCTATGATTTGAATTCGCATTATACTGCTTCCCAATTATCACCTTACCACGTGAGCTACCAATCCGATGTTAAATTTAGTGAGAAATATATACATATACATATATATATAGGCCCTATATATATGTGTGTGTGTTCTATATGTGTGAGAAAGCATTTTACGATAAATATTAAGCTTTAAATTATCAGCAATATCTTCTCGTTTTTTGGTTCAACTGGTAACATTGGATTGTTCATAAAAATAGTACGTATGAATGCACTCAATTCACCACATCTCGTGAAGTTTAACCTCCAAACAGCAAACCGAGCACTGTGATGATTACGTGAAAACGAAATTAAAGTCTAAATGTTCATTTTATTTCGTTAAATAGTGCTATTAAAAACGAAGGCCGAGTAAAAAAAAATATGGGTTTCATTAGTATTCTTTTTTATCTGTTTATGAAAAATATTTACTTTCAAACTTATTACTTACAATAACTAACACAATAGTAGAAAATTATATCATTGAGAGAGCAGTAGCACAGTATTTAATAAGTGAAGGAAAACGGGTGTATTTCTACTCAATTTCTAGATAAAGTGTTTCAAAGTAACTGTTTGGTCGGTCAGACGTTCTTCACTGATTGCAAAATATATATAGTCACTCATTCATGTCTAAGGTGATTGGTTTTACATTTATTGCCTCATTTAAGATTATGCTAATTTCATTGATAAATCTGGTTTAACTGATACATTAGTCAAAAAGCAAATCAATTTAAACAGCGAATGAAATGGTTTATGAATCAGTGGGAAAATGCCGTTGGATCAATAAGTGAAGGAAAACGAACAGTTTTTTTTTTCATTAATTCGTCAGGCGCTGTTTTAAATAGTGAAATAATTATATATTCACATTTAGAGTACAACCTGGAAAGGGAAACTGTGTTAAGTTTGACATAGTTACTGCCTGGCTTATGAGTGTGTTTCAGTCTGGCATGGTATTGACTTGCTCAAGACTGTATAACAATACCTTCAAAAGGTCTCAGTTACTAAGCTGTCAAGCCAATGTTATTTAGCGAATAACACGGCCCCCTCAAAACTTTATATTAAAAAATAACAGAAAAGAAAAATCTGTTTGCGGCATCAAACCTGTTATATTTTCCACCCACTTGAATTTGGCACAAATTCTAATATCTAAATTTCAGAGAATCAATTAACTAAAACATAGTTCTTTGTTTTCTTATATTTTGTGGAATAAAACATTAGCATTTTCGCTGAAAAATCTATTAAACATTACTAAACTAATTTTAACATCCTCAAATTTATTAACTAATAAGTTCAAATGAGTAAGTACGCATTTTAAGCGTAATAAAAGCTGTCACTTTTAAAATGGAAATATTTGCTATGCGAGAAAACAAATATTTTACCTTTATAAGCGGTCTCAACTGTAAAATAAATATTTTTGTGACTTGCGTTATTAGAGATGCGATGAGCGCGATCTGTTCACACAGGCTCAGGACTCATCCCGTTCTCTGTAAATAACTTTATTGTTTTCATTTTAGGCATTGAAGCTGTGTTGCCTATACCAATATCTGCTATCCCACAGGATGACGCTTATCTCTGAATCTGCGATGAAAAAGCCCCCCCCCCCC
>NQII01004238.1:9758-104234 GCA_002778355.1 Clitarchus hookeri
ATTATAAATGAAATAATATGATTTATAAACAAAATGTAAATACAATTTCAATTTTACAGAAAATACTGCAGTTTTATTTCAAAACAAGTATAAAACGCTTCTAATACATGACATACTTTGGGAAACAAACCACACACTTCATACATGGGCTGATTTTTCAAAGGTTTGATTTAAAGAGTGCGAAGGAACCGCGAATATATTATACCGAAGTACGAATATTCAGAAACAGAGTATAATAACAGAAAGTTTGCACAAAATGAAGCATGAAAAACAAGAGGTACAAAAATAATTTAGGCTTGCTTATAGAATTATCTTACTCTTGCCGAATACGTACAGATGTATCAAAAGACAGCATCACTGCCTTGTTGGTGATGTCATTTGATTATATATCACACCGCGATTTCGTTACTGGTTACATATTACATTAGTACTGAGCTTGAAAGAAGCGGCGTGCAAGCCATAAGCGACACAAACTGTGTATTTGAGTCCATTTTTCCGTTGTATTGGATATTAGTTTCTTTTAATCTGTACAGGGGTTACGGCCGAGGTAACATAACCCACATAAATACCGACAGTTTAAATACAAACTACGCAGATTTTTCCCTTCGCATTTGAACAAACACAGTTACTGCAAAAAATTCACATGTAATGAGCGTAATGTGCCATATAACGTGAATAACACAAATAATTTAATAACCTGTTAAATAATTACGAAATTAACCGTTATATCTGTAGACACTGTCAAAATCCATAAAAGAGACCCCAAATAATAAACACTTATATATGTTACGCTTCTTGAAATATGCCAACACTGTTAAAAGTCATAAATCCGACTTAATTATGGCAAAAAAAAAAGTGAATATTTAAATGTTAGTATTTTTAAAATATGCCAGCATTTTTTGGACAGCAGAGCAACATAAAAAAAATTGGCAGTTGAAATACAGGCATTAGATGGTAAAGTTTTTGTTTACATACAGTGGAAGAATCCTTTATCGTTATCAGAAAGCCAAACTTTAGTAGGCCTCAGAAAAGTGTGAACTTGGCGTGAAAGGTCTATACAACACTGACAATATTTCTAATAATTTTGCAAAATAAGGAAATGTTTTACTCTTGATACCGACAGTAGCGTAGATACTGCAAATCTTGTCAGGCGTATAAGAATGCCACTGCAAATGTGCATCGGGCCAGCGTAACTGGACATACTGTACACGGCGTGTTTATTCTTCAGCACTTGGCTGGGCTTCCAGTTCTTATTATAACCGGCGACCGGTGCGCGGGCAGTTTGAGTGGACTGGGGAGCTGGGCGTGTGCCGCAGAGCTGCGCCGCGATTGGCCGGCAGGGCGCGGCGCAGGGCTGCNACCGGTGCGCGGGCAGTTTGAGTGGACTGGGGAGCTGGGCGTGTGCCGCAGAGCTGCGCCGCGATTGGCCGGCAGGGCGCGGCGCAGGGCTGCCAGCCTAGGAAAACGCCCGCCGCCATGCGGCACGTCGGGGAGTATTTATATTAGCGAAGGCGCCATCGGAGACAATTTGGCACGCGCTGCACAGTCACGAGGAAGACGCAGCGCTGAAACGATAATATAAATAAAAAGGCGTTCTCTCTCGCACACATCGGCGAAATATGCACATTTTACGGTGCTCTTAAGACCTCATGTTAATACGCCTGATTACGGAAGTCAAATTACTGTACCTCCTACGACGAAAATGCTGATTGAAAGTTTAAATAGCAGGGCGGAGAAAACCTTTTATGAGTTACCTGTAAACTTATCTACCCATGTTGGCCACATTTAATCAACTTTATTAAGCGTATTAATTTACATTTATCCATAAAACGACGATCAGTAAAGGCCTTTCATGGTAAAGTGAGCACTTGTGAAAGCCCTCTCATTTGGAATAATAGTCAATTAAAATATTTTATTTTAGCCTCAGACGTTAACTACCCAGTGCAGTGGAATACGCACACTGTGTTTATTACCTACATGGCAATACTTATTTTAAAATATTGTTGAATGATAAAAAAATGACTGAAAGCAAAAGTAACTAGAGCATCAAAAGTGCTCACTTTACCATGAACAGCCTATGCAAATGGGACTTATCATACCTGAAATAATTTAAGTTTACACGTAACACACTATGCACAAAATCCGTATGCTATATGGGCAATGATTTCTTAATAATAGCCTCTTATTATTANTTACACGTAACACACTATGCACAAAATCCGTATGCTATATGGGCAATGATTTCTTAATAATAGCCTCTTATTATTATTTTTTTTTATATTACACATACATCTATCGGGGAAAATAAAGGAAAATGTGTGGTGGAGTTTGGGGGAGGTGTAAGGGAAGAACGCAGACATCCGATATACGTGACACATTTTGCTTTTATTCCACTTGTCCACACACAAATCAACAACCAATGAAATGCCGAGATTTTTACAGCAACTATCACACGCTTCGTTTGCAACTTGTTGGGAGCGATGATTTCGCTATGTAATTTCGCCCAGTTCCGAAAGTGTAAAACGGGTGAATGCATACAAATAAATTGATGTTAAGAGTGGATTCTGTATTTGTAGGTTGCCGACACGGAACTCGTTAATTATATATAATTCATGACGGATATTATACTTGTGTCATCATTTGGCTTCGTCTTGGAGGCGGCGGTACAAGAAGAAGAAATTTGAAAAGCTTTTAAGCCCCACTTAGCCATAATGGCCATCCGAGGCGGTGTCGTTCTAAAGATTACAAAAATTTCACACATAGAAAATAAACTAGTGGGGCTTGGAAATAGATTAGCAAGAAGAAGTGATTATATGTTTATACGTCAGATGTTAAAGTACGGTGCCTTTGTTTCCACCCCTTCGCCACAACCCAGCCACCCGTAGGAGACAAAGGGCTTTTACGCGTTTGTTTTTGTTCTTTATGTTGTGGCGTTTTGTTGTCTGTGTGTGTTTTGTTTGTTGTTTATATCGATAGTGTATTTGTCTGTGTTTGTTTTGTTCCGAGCGGAGTGTAGCAGTGAGTCCTTTGTTCGGACCCCCCACACAATCCGCCAAGTATGTTGTTTTGGAAGTTCCGGCCCGACAGAGTGATTAATACACAGAGGTGAAACAGCCGCTTATATCGTGAACTCTAGCCGCACACGCCGGCACTGGCCAGCAAAATGACGGAACGCCGTTTGTCAGTGAGCGTCTAGTGCCTTACTTATCAGCCGGCAGCCCAACCAGTAAGTAGTATGTAGCAGCCAAACATACACAAAACCCGTTTCCAGAACTTCGCGCAACTAATCGGCGAATGAGCACGTCCACATCAAGGGAANCTTCGCGCAACTAATCGGCGAATGAGCACGTCCACATCAAGGGAACCAAGTTATTTCGCTTATATACGCTTATCTACTCTGTCGTTGACAGTTTTAGCAATAACGGTCACCAAAAGATCGAGACGCAACGAGTGGGGCGGGGTTAAGTAAGAAGTAGACTAGTACTCTTGAAAGACCTGCTTAAGATCTACTTTCTGTGTAATCTTACATCATATGTTAAACTAAGGCCGTGTCTACATTTAAAGAATACTCTTTCGAGAGAGCACTCTTTCGCACAGCCTGGCGACAGTAATACTTCGTGCTCTCTCTCTCTCTCTCTCTCTGTGAAATTGAGACAAACACACTCTTGTTTCTCTCCGACGTCACGCAGACTGCTGATTCCAAAAAGGCGCGAAATCATGCAAAAACCACGGTTATAGCCAATGCAAGTAATTTGTTCAAATAAATTCACAAAAAATTAAAGCAGTAACGTAATAATTTAAGCGCATAAGATACTATTAATTTCGTTTTATATATTACAGTCACGTTGCAGCACAGTGGCGAAAAACGAGTCTTATGTCAGAACTCATCAATATTTTTTTTATAAGTACGTGTTATGTAAGCTATTTCGTTGACTAAACAGCCAAAATGATTCACTAACAGGTAAAATACGACGTGGTTTTGGCCCAGAAATATATTATAACCTTATTAAAAAACTAAAGCAATGTAAACAAATACGGCACATAGTCTTAGTGTGCGAGAGAGCACCAGAACTTCGTGCTCTCTCTCTCTCTCTCTCTGTGCTCTCGCTCTTTCTCCGACGAATAGGGATTTTTACTACTTTTTTCTCTTCTGCCTACCGCGTGATAGTATGGCAAATTATAAGACACAAACTGGGATCCTTTCTTTATTTGTGTGTGTATAACTCGAGAATAACGCATTTAAAAATAGACTACGGTTTTGAACGGGAAAAACGCGTCACGTCAGTATACACGTTGGACTTGGTTGTTTACATGAAAATGCCTTTACCGGGTAACGTGTGCACTTGTAATATTGATTATATTTCGTTGTTTCGGAGGATTTTAATGTTATTGCAGTGTAATCGAACACCAGCAAGTGTTGCATACCTCCACTACGCAAAAAACACAACGAAATGTAGGTACTCCTTAAAAGATACCTACTTCCTACGAATAGTTAAAGTGGAAAAAACAAAGCGTTAAACGTGCCGAAACGTAGTTAAGAACCGTAAAACATTACGCAATTTGCGACAAAAATACATATTTGTGTGTGAAAATCATTTCAGCATTAGGCAAATGTGTTTTACTACCGCAATTCCACTGGCCTTATCCGTAATACGGTAATGTTTAATTTAAAGGCGGTGCCTGTACGGCCAACCAGAAATTGCCTTTATGTTTTATAAAAACGTTGTGGTTTACACTATATGACCGGTATGTTTTTTTTCACTTTGTTAATTTTGCGGTTATATGCTCCTGTTTATGCCTGTTGCATAGGCCTACGTTAAAAAATATTTCGTTAATAAAACCCGTGTCATGCTAATTTAATCTGTACATGCTTAATCTTATACTTTGTTTTTAGCACTAATAAAAAAAATGGGATTCAAAACGGACACTAATTAATATGCGTATGCAAATATAATGTTCGTCGAATGTGTCCACAGAATGCTTCACGTTTTTGAGATGTTTTTGCAGGAAAATATTCAAATTAAGCATGACGACATGAGTCTAAAAGAAAAGTGGTTATTCGTGAGAGTAAAATTCTTGAATAAAGTATTTATCTACAAGCTTGAATCCATTGCCTATTGCTGTACTAAAATGGTGTTTTGAAACGCCGACTACATTTAAAATATTGACGAAGGCGGCAATTAAAGCAAACTCATGTTATAAGTATCATTAAATTTCGCAAGAAAAATACATTTCCAAAAACAATTTCAATTTTTTTTCAAAGTTTCTCTGTAATTCACGAAAATATGTTCGCAGGCATGCTGACATTGAGGTGGCGAGACCAAAATATGTATAACTACGTCACAGGCACGTTAATCAATAGAAAATAATTTTTATTGTTTACAAAACAGTTAAAAATTTAACATTTTGAAAGTGTGATGATTATAAAAATAAAGTGCACACGGGAATAATATTTTGCATGGTAGTATTATATACGGTAATTATTTTAATGGTATCAATAAAAGTGTAATTGATTTTCCAGGAAAAATCACTATTGCATCCTTGAGAAAGTTATAAGAGAAGGGAGGAAATCAATGAAAGAAAGCCAAATTGACGAGAGAATCGGAATAGACTACAAAAGAGACAACCTGTCAATAGATTAGCTAGCTTTCGCAGATGACCTAACAGTCCTCTCAGACTCAGTTGAAATAGTCACCAGACAGAGAGAACTGCTGAGATAGCCAAAAAGACAGGTCTACAAATCTCCTTCGACAAAACAGAATACATGACCAACATCAAGACAGCTCCCAAGAAAATGAAAACTAAGCACGGCCAAATTCAAATATCTAGGCGAAATTATTGAACAAAATGTCTTAGAAAAAGAAGTAATGAAAACAAGGGTTAACAAGTTGAAAATAGCTTATAAACTAACTAGTACGTTTACAATAAGAAGTCAATATCCATTAATGCTAAACAAAGGCATTAATCAACATTAATTCGTCCAGAAGCACCCTATGAAGCAGAATGTTTGACTTCAAATAAGAAAATAATGATGGAGGAATTATAAATCACAGAAAGAAGAATACTATAAAAATATTATAAGAAAAATTATTAATACAGTTGCAAATTCGTTTATTAATAAACACATTAATTAACACCTTGTTAACCTAAAACACTAGGTTTGAATAATATTAATAATAATAATAAATAGGATATCTTAAGTGAGAAGTGATACGAGTCACTTGATTCTTGAAGAATTAACTAACAAGTGCAAAACCACTNAAATAGGATATCTTAAGTGAGAAGTGATACGAGTCACTTGATTCTTGAAGAATTAACTAACAAGTGCAAAACCACTTTATTTTTTATTTATTTACTTAACTCCATAAAATCCTAACTCAAACCCTTAGTGGGTCAAAGGTATAGAGCACATCAACAAAGGTGAACAAATGACAGCATCCAGTAAGAATATAAATGTAGGTGTACAAACACACATGAAATATTCGTAAATGTACAAACATAAATACACAATAATATAAAATATTAATACAAGTATTTAATATGAAAGGTAATAATAATATAACAAAAACAATACAAGTGTAATAACAACATGTAATTCTATATAAAAAAAATTGCTTTGCACAATTAGGTCCATTCCATATTAAAGAATTCTTCTAAATAATAGAATGAATGTTCCTTTAAGAAAGTTTTATGTTATTTTGAAATAGTTTGGGATTATTCTAAGTTTTTTTTTAGATAACACAGTAATTTATTAAATAAAGAAATACATGATAGTAAGACCCGTCTGGAAAAGTTTCAGGTTATTTAGTGGTATATGAAGATTCTGGGCACCTCTTGTATAATGAGAATGAATTAAATCATTTTTAGGGAAAATATGACTGTTATTGGTGACAAANTCTTGTATAATGAGAATGAATTAAATCATTTTTAGGGAAAATATGACTGTTATTGGTGACAAACATCAGGGATGTATATATACACTGAGATATGAATGTAAGTACATCAATTTTTTTTAATGGCGACGGCACATCTCATGTGGTTTTAATCCACTTAATATCATTATGGCTTTCTTTTGAAGTAAAAATATTTTGCTTCTGTTTGCTGCCAGAGGTACATTATGCCATAGGACATTAATGCATGGAATTGAGTAAAATAAACTTGTTTAAGTATAGCAGGTGATAATATTGAGGCCAAGTGGCGAATAGTGAAACAGGCAGTGCCTAGCTTCTTTGAAATATTATTGATATGCTCTTTCCAATTGAGAGAATTGTCTAGACAAACACCTAGGAATTTTTTTATTTTACAATTTTGAATCTCATGTGCATTACTGCCAACTTTGAGCAAGTAATTGTGTTTATTTGTAGTGTAAAAAGGAAGGCTGTTTTGTTTGTATTTAGGAAGAGTTTGTAAGCTGAAAACCATTCCGATAGCTCAATAAAAACCTTATTACACATGTCTGATAGTTCATTTACATTTCTGCTATTTAATAAGATGCTTGTATCATCAGCCCAAAGACAAGCCCTTGCTTCAGAGGATACATTTGGAGGTAAGCCATTAATAAAGATGAGAAAAGGAAGGGGCCCAGGACAGAGCCCTGAGGAACTCCACTTACAACATGCCCCACATCTGAGAATACGGCAGTCCCCTTGCTGTCGATAACGCTCACTTTTTGGTATCTGTTTGATAAACACAGGAAATCCAATAGTAAATATTGTCAGCGATACCATAATATTTCAATTTGTCCAAAAGTACGTCATGGTTAACACAGTCATGGTTGACAAATCACAGAATATTCCAGTTCCATAATTTCCNAATTTGTCCAAAAGTACGTCATGGTTAACACAGTCATGGTTGACAAATCACAGAATATTCCAGTTCCATAATTTCCATTGTCCAATTGTTTCAGAATGTGGGTTGTCAAATCAAATACAGCATGATTAGTAGATAGCCCTGATCTAAAACCATACTTTGAACTAGTTAGGATGGTTACCCTCCTGGTGTGCAACAAACCTATTTTTTCAAAATTTTTAGAAAAAGTTGATATTAATGCGATTGGTCTATAATTGTCAACAAGTTTTTGTTCACCTTTTTTAAACAGGGGCTTTATTAATGCAAATTTTAACAGATCAAGGTAAATTCCAGATTTAATTGTAAAGTTAAAAATGTGACTGAGTGGAATGCTAATTGTATGAATACATTTTAAGATAATTTGCTATTAATTTCATCAAAGCCATGTGAAGATTTGGTAAGCAGGGAGTTCGTTATTTTATATATTTCTGCGAGTGTGGTTTTAGTTACCCTTATACTGGGATAAAGGTGAGCTTTGGTTAAATATGTTAAAAGATTTTTTGAGGATGAAATTTTAGTTAACAAAGAATTTGCTACTGAAATAAAGTGTTTATTAAAAATATTGGCAACCGCAGAGGGGTCATCTGTCTTACACCATTTACTTAGATTGTGATTCTGGCGACAGGTTTACTTATTTTTTCAGAATGTTGTTTGATGATATTCCAGGAAGCCTTTATCTTGTTATCTGAAGATTCAATAAATCTATCATGATGCATTTGCTTTGCTTTTATAATTACTGTTTTTAAGATTTTTAACAATAATTTATTAATTCAGTGTCATTACTATTCCTACATTCTTTATAAAGCACACATTTCATTTTACATGATGTTTTTATGCCACTGGTTATCCAGTGCTCATCTATTGTCTAGGATTTATTAACAAAAATTTTTGGAAAGCAGGATTTAAAAATTCTGCAGACGGTACTGTGAAATAAATTAAATTTTAAGTTGGTATTTGTACAGTTATACACTTGTAGCCATGATGTTTTATTTAATGACTCTAAATTCATTTACTGATTGATCATTAATGATTCTCTTTCTTGTAGTTGAAATACTGTAATGAATAACTGGGTCGTGGAGTTGTAAAAGTTGTGCATCATGATCAGAAAGAGCATTGTAGAGGGGCATGACTTGATAAGCATTTGTGGTTAATTTGTTAATAATTACATAATCTAGAGTTGTTGAACAATAGTTAGCAATTCTATTAGGAAAGTTTACAGTTTGCACTAAATTAAACGTGTTCAGCAAGTACAAAAACTGGGGAAGGTGTGAGCTTTCTGATAAGAAATTTATATTAAAATCACCACAAGTGATTATTTCGGTGTCATTTTTAAAAAGCTTGGTAAGTATAATTTCAAAATATTCTAAAACATTTTTAAAATCTCCAGAAGGTAACCTATAAAAAGTCAGAAGTACAATTTTATTTCCTAATATCAAGATGGATCCTGCTGCACACTCAAAATCCTTTTCCCAGCACAAATTTGACATACCTAGTTCTTCAAATTCCAAATTACTTTTGATGTAGAGGCACACACCTCCTCCCAAGTATTTACTTCAACAGAATTTTCATATTAATACATAGCCAGGAATACAAATGCTAGGTATCTCTTCATTGTTCAAATGATGTGCAGTGAGACATATTACATGTATATTGATTCCGAGATCATGTTCAAAGGTTTGTATTGCTAATATGAATTCATTAAGTTTGTTACACAAACTACAAATGTTCTGATGGAATACAGTTAACGTGCTCCAGTTAAGGCTAGATTTCATACATTTACCTAAATTCGATTTCAGTACATTAGCATGCTTTTAACCCATACTTTTAACATTAATTAAATTGCAAGCTTTTGTTTTGTCCTGACCAGTATTTATGATACGTGCTGCGCTGATATTTCTAGGAACAGTGACTGTACGTAAACAAGTTTTAGTAGGCCCTATATTTTGTTTACAAGGGAAGCTAGACAATGGGGCAGAATTTAGTTTTTTGAACTACTTTCCCAGGGGAGAGCAATTGCATCATTTGACTTAACCAGTTTGCAAAGATTAATTTGCTTGACAATAAGACTTGTCTTTACCTCTGCCATTTGTGTGTAAGCCACGTCTTGTAAAGCAGTCTCTTGAGAGACTGTTTACATCCATCAATGACACATGACTAAACTGCGAGCATAACTTTTCAATTTTAATATTAGTTTTCTCAATTTCAACATTAACACAGTTATTTCTCAACATATCATACCTGGGTGCTACTTTACAAACAGCTACATTAGTGTGGTTAAGGACAGACAATAATTATTTTAAGTTTTTTGTTACATTTGCAGCTTGGTTCTTGTAGATGTCATTACCACCTGCATAAATCACTACTAGATCATTTCTGTTCATATCATGACAAGTCATTTCTTACCTCTTGGACAACATTTTTAAATACTGCCCCTGGCTTCACTGAGCTGAAAACATCTGTTCTGTCGTCTTGCTAAGGACTATTTCTGCAAGTCCACGGCCCTGGATAGCTGAATAAATACGAAGTATTGATCATTGTAGAAAACTTTACCTTACTGGGTTTCTGGAAATTGTTTGATGGTAACTTACTTGACCACCCAGATATAGAAGTAGGCTTAGGTTTTAGGGGTGGGAAATCTTAAGACACTTGTAAAGCAGACTAAATTTATTTTTCAATCATAAATTGAAATTTGCTTGGGTTGGGATAGTATGCGAGTGTCTGACAATTTTTTTTTTTTTGGCTCAGAAAGTACCTGTTTAGCTAGTATGTAACTTAGCAACACAATTTGATTTTGAAGACGTTCATTCCTGGTTTTCAACTCGTGCATTTCTTTCTGAAGTATGTCAATGGAAATGTGTTTAACGACTTTTCCTTATAACAACAGTTACAAGGTAAATGCTTATTTTGCAAGCTATTTGATTTGACTACGAATTACCTCACTATTAACGAAGCCATTCTCGCCGATGCTGTCGTTTTTTGTTTACGCGCCTTCATTTGTTTATCCGTCTTCGCTGCACCACACACATAACCAATCTTTTTCTAGTGACCCCGATTCATCTACGCCACTACATTAGTTGAAATTGAACCATACATCACAACCGTCGCACAACACTCCAATACGAACTATTTTACTGCATTTTTCGCACTTGTAGTTATATATTGTATTACAATTTTTTGAGTACGTAGAAACCACATGTGATCCTCGTGGTGCCATCTTACATGTTCGTCTCAGTTCCTAAAATTCTTACAAACACTGTTACAGGACAGAATATAAAATTTTCGTACAAAGTGTCGTAAAGGATAGCAACTCTAATTTTTATACGTACACGTTCTTAACGTAGACATTTTTTTTTATCGTGAACCTAGCTTTCATTGCCTGTTGGCCAATGTTTTGTGTACGGTCTTAAAACACGATTTTTCGTCATGGCGGTATCCACGTATGCAGTATTTTATTTTGTGTACCGTCTGTTGACATATGGAAAAGTGCTGAGATGAGAGGTTTGATTACCTAGAAAGTTTATCATGTGATAAAAAAATGATAGTTATTAAAACATTGAACGTATATGGTATTTTGTTACTTACTTATGCCACGTGCATTTGATTGCGTTTTTCTATATTCATCAGATGAAAACTTGAAAAAGATAATCAAGGTAATGATTACTGTGCGTATGCTGTTAATGGTTGTAAATTTTAATTATAAATACTGTTTTTACTATCATACACTTATTGCATTTTGCCAAACATGACATTTATGTACATTGCTATGTACAAGTTGTTTTCTAACCTTATCCAGCACCACTGGCATGGCATGGACCGCCCGTAACAACAGGTTGTTAAAAAAATAGCAGTGTCTTAATCAGTGGACTCTATAATAAACTTTCACTACAACTTCACACATTTCAAATTTTTGTATTTACTATTTTCGTTTCATGAATTTTTCTGTAGCTAGCCATGTACTGCATGTGGGTTTCTAGAATGAAGTGAAATGCACCAATAAATTAATTTCTGAGAAATTTTCACTGGGCCTATAAAAATACTGTGGATCACTGTGATGCCATGGAATCACTTGTGTTGAAGTACATTGTACCACCTTAAAAAGTATAAGAAAAAAAAGGTATAATATTATTAAAGGCTTAGTAACAATCATGTTGATGCTAAAATAGCACTTAACAATAAGTTGTGAACCCATAGAGAGTAGTGGCACCGGCTACAATCAATATTAAACATTACCGCAACATCAAACGTCAAACGCAACACGTTAAAGAGTTGGACAACATTCAAGTCTTTGCGTTTAACACCAGCTAATCATTATTCAATGTGTCACAGACAAGTGAAAACAGTACAGATGTTTGGCAATATATGGCACCACAATCTCTGTACATTTTTATTCTATTAATGTTACGTATATGAAATCATTAAACAAATAACACAAAACATTAAAATAATTGAGCATAGCTATGAAGTTTGCAGAGTCCATTTTTTTTACAAAAGGGTTTTTTAAAATTACAAACAATTTAAAATATTTGTGTATATACACCTACCGTCTTTTTATTTTTATACCTGATAACGTGAGTTCTATACATGCCAGTTTTCTTACGGTAACATTTAGCATCAAATTGGGTTGTAGATGAGGCTTTAGAAGCAGCTTTGCCAACTGAATAACTATGTCAATATGTTAAAAAAGAATATGCGTGCTGACTACTATCGCAGAANGCAAGTGTATTTCTGCCAGCATTTTTCAACCATAGGCACCAAACTCCATATAGACCTAAATGAACATACCAATAATAACAACATAGAACCACAACAGGGCCTCCACTTTCCGTGTTCATGACACCTGTAACTTAATCAACATTTCAGCTAAATTAATTTGTAAAAAAAAAAGAGCTGACACCAAAACTTGCTGATGTAATAAATCAAGCTTTACAGCAAGGTCTATTCCCAGATATACTGAATGTGGCAAAAATCGTACCGTTGTACAAATCGGGTGAGCATCAAATTATAACTAACTACAGGCCTATATCAAAACTCAAAAAAGTATTTGAAACTGCTATTAAAACACGGCTACTAAGCTTTGTAGAGAAACATAACATATTCTCAGATTGTCCTTTGGTTTGAAAAAAAAAATCTAAACACACTATCTGCAGCTATAACTCTGGTTGATAAAATTAGAGAATCAATCGATAGGAACAAGCCAGCTAGTGCCATTTTATAGATGTATACAAAGCTTTTAATATAGTTGACCATGAAGTTCTCATGAAATTAGAAAGATGTAGGGTAAGAGGTTTAACTTTGAAGCTTTTTAGAGGTTACCGTACAAGTAGAGAGGCCTACCAATTTGCACAGTTAGGCCATAATAAAAGTTTAAAACCCTTGGGAGTTGCAGAAGGCAGTGTCCTGGACCCACTACTGTTCGTGTATACATCAACAATATTGGATCTCTTGATGTAAACGGTAAGCCTACTTTGCTTGCAGATGACACATTCATAGCCTGCTGTCTTAATTTAGAACCCGACCAGTAAAGAAAAGTCATGCAGGATGACTTTGCCAGTCCTACTATTTGTACTTAAAAAAAATAATATGTATAACTTAGGAACTAGTCTGCCAACTTTACACTTCTAGGTTAATTCCGTTGTTAAAGATCCCCAATCGAGCTCTGCTGAAGTGGTCTGTACGCATTAATGTAATAACCTATTATTATATTCATAATTGGAAATAAATAAATCAAAGGTAATTATTACCAACCCCCATAAATGTGTACACTTCCTGATTTTGTTTATTCTATACAGATGTGTTTTATATTTTTTTTATCATCTTCATGTTGTCTATTGCTACCTTGCTAAACCTTGAATGAGCTGATTCATGTTCCTTTTTGAAAAATCACCTCGTGTATGAGGTGTTTTAAATAGCCTATGTCACGTATTACAAGTTTTTCATACTTGTGTTAATATCAAAGTATTTTATGTTTTTGTTAAATTAAACTGTTATTTATATTTTTTATACATATAAATTATTATGTTTTGTTTATAATTAATATATGAATGGAAAGAGGGAGAAAAATGGTGTGTTGGTAATGCCTAGTAAGAAATAGTTCTCATGTGAAATATCATTAAACTAAGTGCACACAAATGCGGTGTGTTGTCCATTTGAAGTATATGTGAATGGTTTTGTAACGTTCGGGCAGTTTACACTGCCGAATGTTACGTTGCCACGGCTTGCTCAAAGGTGGAACACAAGACTCAGTACAATTGACGCCGATTAATTAAGAAATAAGTTCAAGTTCCAGCTTAGTTGTCATATACTTTTATTTATTCTTTAGCAACACAGTTCACAGACGAAGTTCAAGTATGCAAAGTACGAACCTTCACAATTAAATATACAAGTACAGACCAGCGCCACAGTCGTTTACAGATTATTAATGTCTCAAAACTGTCCCGAAGGAATTTAAATGCTGCTACCTCCCACACCGGTTGAGAAATAAAAATGAAGTCTAGTTGCCGATGTGGGGGTTATCGTCCCGGCCGACGCGACTTAAATGAGCATTTTTGACGGAACTGAAGGGCGACTGCCCTTGCCGCCGACTGACTTGAAGTGAAACTTTACGATGACTGACTTGAAGAAGCTAAGTGCCTGAAGTAACTGCTCGAAGAAGTGAAGGACGGCAGCCAGATGCGTCTTTTGTGCTGCCTATCACCCCCCTCTCCTGAGATAAGGGTCTGACGAGCCACGCACGCTCTCAACACGTTATCGACACTGCTCCGCACAAAACTGCGTTGTAGGAACTAAAACTGCGCCATCAACATCCACAGAAACAAACTTCTCGTGTAAAATTTGTTGATGCAGTCTGAAAGTATCTAAATAATGCAGACGCTTCACAAAAACTGAAAACCACGATGTTTGAAACGAAACTGCAAACGTCCGCCCGATAAACGTAAAACAGCACCCGTATGCCAGATAACAAACTATCACAGGAAACGAGCCACCACGGCTTTAATTTTGAATACCCGATAAAAATATTATGAAGCTTGGCAAAGCTTAAGAGAAACGAAAGAAATTTAAACAGTCCCGAAAATTAAGAATATTGCATCATTACAGATTCTAATTACCAAGGAAAGCTGACATGTGAGTGTTCTTATTAAAATGTTTTTGGTGCAGGATCCAAACAGCCGTGCTAATGTGCGTGTAATCATATTTTGTTTCATATTGACATCAGGGAAGATGGAGAAAGTAGAGACACCTGCTCCATGCCTCTCACCATCCCGCAGTGATACCACTTCACAAGTCTCAAGGAAAACTGAAAATGGTGATCACTCTGCATGTGGTACAGTTTTCCCAGACATGAAAACAGAAATCAAGGTACGTACTCTTATTTCTATAGTTTTACACGATAGTCGACAGTATATTTTAGGGTTATTTAGACAGTGTTAGATTTCAGCAGTAGGTAGGCACATGTGTGCTGTTTATATTGTGTAGTATTTAACAGATTCAGTTACCATGTCCACAATCGTGGACATGTTGCACATGAATATTTATGACCGGTACTGTACAGAGCAAGGTATCAGTGCCTAGTACTCTGAGAGTCTTCCTTGTGGCCAGTCTAATTTGTGGAATTGCCTACCTACAACTCCTTGACATGAATACCATTGAGCACGCAGCACATTGTTCACTGGTTACAAGAAAAATACTCAACAAAAGTACAGTACATACCAAAAAAATTACATGGTTGCAACACAAAAATTAATGTTTTATCAAACTAGTTTAATATTATCATGTAATATGTTTGGTCCTTTTAACATCAAAAAAGCATGTTTTGAATTTGGACATGACTGAAAAAGAATGCAAATTAAATTTTTTCAGTAACAATTTCTTGCCCTTGTGGAGTAGTAAAGATTATTTAGAACTAAGAGCATACAAAATAGTTTGTGGAACAACACCAAAGTTATTTCAATCCAGATATTATAATGTTGCAGACTGAAACCCAGGTTAACTATGTCTTAACTGAAATGGTTTGTTATAAAATTGAGTGCTAACTTTGAAAAATTAAGTGGCCCTTAAGGATGTCGAGGAGTGTCACCATTATAAAACTCATTTTTGTAAGTGCCACTTAGCTGGGGGTTGCTTAAAGTAACAAGTTGTAAATATTCTTATGTTGGTAGTGTTGCATTGTGGTCATGTGACTAAATGAACGAAAGAAAATTAATACTGAAGAAAGGAAATAATTATTTTTTCCTCTGAAATGTAGTGTTTACTTTCTTTATGAGCAAACAAATCCTAACAAAAAATTTGTTTTATAATGGAAAATTAAAGCTGTATCGTTGGTCTGACAAATATTAAGAATCAATGCAAGTAGATGTCATTGCATACACAAAAAATGTGTGTGTATTCCATTCGTTCAACTACGTGTACCAAAATTTTTTATATTAAGTTTACATATGTGAATAGATAAGTTTTTAATTTTTCGAGGCTGCTTTATTATCACGGAATGGTTGTGTTGCAATTCTGTGATGTTTTATAATCGCTTTCTTATTAATCATCAGTGCTAAGTGTGATTTTTTGCAATGAAAGCTACAACAATCCATATAGGCATGGGTTGTTTTTTGACTAGTCAGAAGTTAACTGTTTTATATTTTATCTATGGTACTTCTGTAATGTTTTAGACTCTTTAATATAAAAACAATTTTTCATTTAAAAGTAGTAGGTTAGGTTAATGATAAATTTTAAAATGAAACTGTTGTCTTGTTTAGGCAGTGATTGAATATTCCCTAAACGTAATGTATAGTCTTTGCAAAGCCCTAGTAAATTATGTTCAAGAAAATGACTAAAAATCGTATTGCTCTCAGAAAGCAACACTGGGCCTACATTTACTACAAGACCATCCCAAATTTTTCTCCTTAAAAGAACTGTTGTATGTTTTACGTATGACATTACTGCTGTGTTTTAAATATTAGGTACAAGTTTCGTTTGAAGTTAGTAAAGGTATTAATTTTTAATGGGCTTTTTCAGTGACAGTATTGACCTTAATTGCGATTTAGAAATCCCCATTTTTGACGTAAAAAGTAAAAACACTTTTCATGCTGCAAAGCTTACTATTTTCCCACAGAAAGAAGAAGAATTCACTAAAGAAGATATTTGGAAGAGCCTTATTGATGGTGCAGGGATTATAGCAAATACTGAGTAAGTTTTTACAGTAAACTGTGTTAATACTGATTTGTTGTCAAGTTTTTTAAAAATGTTTCTACAGTTCACTAAATGAGATTTTAAAGTGGAATAAATAGACCGCACTGCTTGGATGGTGGTCTTCCACATTATGAATTGCCTATTTTAAGGATTTTACATAGGATTTGTTTTGGCTTTATGAAGTACATACCTTATGTGAAGTCATTCATCTTAAGTGTACCCAGAGCATTGTCTTGTGCAAGCACATGTTTGGGTGAAATTTAACATTATAGTCTTCACTGGAAATTGTGAAAAACATATAAGATATGAAAAAATGCTCTTTTAAAATGTACTCTAGGTGCTGTAATTTGATAACATTAAAGGGNAGGGAGGGGGGGGGGGAGAGAGAGAGAGAGAGAGAGAGAGACACACACACACCCACACAAAAAATGTTTTTTTAGTTTTTAAATTACATGTCTAAGTTCAAACCACAGCATCTACGGGCTAAAATAAACAATAAATCCTAGTAGCAAAATGTTTGGAAAATTTGTCTAGCATTTTGAAATTGAAATCAAACTTAGCAAAATAGCACGAGGAGTCCGCAACTTCACGTACCTGTGTGCACAACAAACATAAACTCGAGGTACGAGGGCGCTGCTAGTGGTTGCTTGTAGGACACGTGTATCAAACTACATGAACAATGGGAGATTAGCAATTGGGTACTAAAGGCTGCCAGAAGTGATTGCATTTAATTTCCAACACATAAACAGCAGTAATGGTGATGTAGAGTCTGCATGTATTTTCATGGTGATGTACGGTGTGCATGTATTTCATGTACAGGCGGTCGCCGAATGCTGAACAAGTTCCGTTCGCCTTCATGATAATGGAACTTGTTGTGCACGCAGATATGTGATGTTGCAGACTCCCAGAGCTATTTTTCTAACTTCGTTTTAAATTAAAAAATACTAGTTGAATGTTTTGAACATATTGCTACTAGGATTTATGGACATGCTGACAAGAGCGTGGAACGAGTTTGATTATCACATAGATATCGTTCAGGTCGCTCGTGGTGGTCACATTGAACATTTATGAATGTATGGTAAACAAACTTCATGGTTCCATGGTTCATTTGATTGGTCAATCTAGGTTGTTTGGTTTTGATATTATAAGCCTTCAAAGTTGGAGTATTCTTTTATACTCATCCTGTGTGTGTGTGTATATACATATGTATATACATATATATATATATATATAGTGGGCCAAAAATGTTTTACACCACCTTCAAACTGCTATGGTGGGAAAACTATCAAATATACAACAAATTTGCACACTACCTTTTTTGTAGTAAATTTAACTACAGTATCTGCAATTTTTATTCAACACATTTTTCTGTAAAATCGATATTAATGGAGGTACATCACAAAATGGGTTTTTTTATATTTTTATTTTAGCACAGCTTGGATCAAATATGACTTTTGATATATTATTTCATACGTTAAATGAATGTCTGTAGCAAACATAATCTCTCTGCAATTTTTTCGAAAGGAATAGTCTAAAGTGTGAACAGTCATATTTTGTTTAATGGTTTCGTCGCCCAGTGTTTAAACAGCTCGCCCTTGAGTGGCTGCAAATACCCCAGGCACTTTCTCCCCTTCCGCTCTAGCTGTAACCCCTATTTCTCCTTCTACCCCTGATTTCTTCAACTTCCTCTCTTTCCCCTTTGCACCTGTGCGGTAGCTCGGATGCTGACCAGCATCCTAGCTAACTGTGTGGACTAGTTCACTTTGCCTTCTGATCTTCGCCTATGTAGTCGTACAACTCTCTTTGTATTTCTGTTCTGAGGAAACTCCCTGACGTGACAGGCGTCATGGGCAGTTAGGTTTAAGTAAGTAACTTCTTTTATAAATTCTGTTTCGGCCCCTGCCATCTAAATTATGTCCGGCTTTATGAATTCAGGGTTATGTTGTTTGTATGTGTAGCTGTACTGTAATTTTGACAAACTTTTCTGATATAATGTATTCTGTTTAGTTCTTTTGGGGGTAATTTTCTAGATTAGGGGCTTTTCTGAAAATAATAAAAAAAACTCCAGAAAGTGGTATATTTCGACTCTACTAATAACGTAGAACACGAATATATTGGGGGCATAGCTTTAAAATAAGTACAACATATTTTAAAAAATTGAACAAGTTTGTGAGGTGACTGTTTCTGACAGTTTGTTTACGTTTTGAATGAAACGTTTTATGCCAACAAAAGTTGCATTAACGGGTTCTGCATAGCTTACCTTGTTGATATTCAAGACGGCGTAATGTTAAAATAAGTAGAACATATTTAAAGAAATCGCGAAAGTTGATGTTTACGCCTGTTAACGTCTGCCGCCATTAATAATGGCTACGCATAGCATATTCACGCAATCTGCCGGGCGCATAAGACATCACGGGTCATACGTTAGTATGCATGCAGGCAGCGGTCGTGGTCAGTTCGATGGTGCTTCGTTCGTGATTTAAGACGGAAAAAAAGCAAGCAAGACTACGTTTCTGCGTTATATTAGCCTATTAACGAGTGCTTCTGTATATATATTCGGCTGTAAATGAGTGTTTCAGTGCGTTATATTCGCGTATGTGGTGCTTCGTGAAAACTGTGATTTCATCTAGTGATCTGACGTTGAATGGGCCATTGACAAGAGTATGTACAACCCGCCTACATTGGTGAGTGCATTTATATTATTTGTGTGGGTTTTACGTTCCTTTAAATCCCTAAAATCCTAAATTCGTAGTTTAGTGTGAAACCCACAAATCCTATCCGGTAGCTTAACGTGCAAATGTAGTTATATTACGTAAGTCAAACAAGGCTTTTTCCGGACGTTTATACAGCACAATTTCACATTCTTTCTATACTAACCTTGGATTATTCGTAGGTAACGCAGAACACGACTATAGTAGCGTCGTTAACGTATGACTAATTGTATAATATGTGCCCACCTAACCGAACAGAACCTAACCCCACGATGGGTGAATCACTATTTTACATTTTTAAACTAACCTAGGATTGTAGCGATTTTAACTAACCTAGGATTGTAGTTATTTAAAATAACGTAGGATTATAGGGTTCCCATGTAGTCTGTGATTGTAGGGTGTTGATCGGAGATTTTTTTAATATTGTATAATCTTATATTACTGTACAACCTTACAATCCTAGGTTAGTTTAGAGCCGTACAATCCTAGGTTAGTTTAAAAACGTAAAATAGTGATTCACCCATCGTGGAGTTAGGTTCTGTTAGGTTAGGTGGGTACATGTTAGGAAATTCGTCGTACGTTAATGCCCCTAGTATATTCGTGTTCTACGTTATTAGTAGAGTCGAAATATACCACTTTCTGGAGTTTTTTTTCTTATTTTCAGAAAAGCCCCTAAACTAGAAAATTACCCTTTTGGGCCTTCAGCTATTGTGATATGACTTGCCTTTGTCAATAAGAAATATGCATAGTGTTCTTATTTTGTTTTACCATGCGGCACTTGATAGGGTTGTGATTACAGACGATAATGTCTGCATGTTAACCACCATGGTCGTGACTCAGCCCAATTTGCCCATAACATTTGACTTGATGACTGCGATGCAGTATTAGTATTCTGTGTTAGGGACTTTCCTTAACCTAACGGTTTTTGTAAACATTAACTTGTTGCCTAGCCTTCCGGCTGGTTTTTGCATAATGAATGTTATCACCTATTTTAGTGTTAGTTTCAGTATTGTGTCCTATCTATGTATCAATAATAACGGCCCTATTTAACGCTGCAACACTTGTGTTGTATGAATGAAGGACCAGTAGTCTACATGGACCAATTGTGTATTAATCAATTTGTTATTCTGCAGCATAATTTTAAGTATTTCTAAGGTGTATGCCATCATCTGAAGCCTTTTGTATATCTTGTTCATGTATGTAATTTGTGAGTTTTGTACCATGTTTCGCAGACCAAGTACATAACCTTAGGAACCTTGCGTAACTGTTTTTTGTTTTATGTAACATGATATCCCCAGACATACTATTAGGGCAATGATTGGCCTTGTTGTGAATTCTTTCGCTTGCCTTTTATTTTTTTTCATTTCCCAATGCCATGAATACTGATATTATAGTGCTAAATAGAGCACGAAACAAGTGTGTTGCCTAGTTATGGTATGGGCATGGTGAACCCTTCATTCTGTATATCAAGTTTTAAAGTTATGACATTAGTAAGTATATTTTCATATGACTACCATTCTGCTTCCATACAAAATTCATGTGCTATAATTCCCTTATGTTGTCAAAGTGAGCTGTAGTGTTATAATCTTCAATGTTTGTTGGATTTAATGGTTCTTATGTGTAGTGAATAATTCTACAACACTCCCAAGGAATTTTTATTTTTAAAAAGATCAACACACACATGTGACGCACTTTTAATACTATTACATGAGCATAATCAAACTTAAGATGCCTCTTTTCTAGTCAACGTATTACATGTGTCTGAATTAGTAGGTAAACAAAAATTTCAAGAATTTTTTTTAACTTAGATTAAAATTTATTTCATTAGGCTGTCATATATTGGCTTATTTGGAGGTAATTAGGGAAAATAGAGCTTGGCCAGGCTATGGTTTGTGCGTTTGAGGTTATATTGCTTTTTTTGTAAGACGGGCGAGTTAGAAATGCTTCCAGATCATTATAGTTTAAAAATGTTTTCTTAAGGTTATATATTGATGAAAATGTTACTGGTATGGGAAAACTATTAATGAGTTCAATTTGATTAATTTTTTAATATTTAGTAAGGTGAGACTTGCAAGATATATATCAATAAAAATAAATACCAGAGTCCATTTCGTATGGTTTTTTCACCTTTGCATTTTGGCTGGTTATGATGGCATTGAGCTACTGATAAAAAAATTATTTTCTTTCACCACTGCGAGTAACAGTGCTTTGCTACTGTGGGAATGCAACATAAATTACAGGAAAACTTTTTTTAATTCACTGAATTACACAGGCACTAAATCACTTTTGCAATCAGTCCTAGGAAATGGGTGTGATGCAGTGAAAGAACATTGGTTCACAAGAACACATCATACCTGTTATAAGTTTGTAAAAGTATAACATTTAGGAACTGGGATGTGGAATTCATTATAAAATAAAGCAATAGGTTACAGTGAAGCAAACATGTCCACCATGCTAAACATCACACTAATGAAGTACGTACTTAATTTGGATTAAGTCACTACATATATTCTGGGTGTGTGTGAAATGGAGCCAGGATGCATGTAGACACATGCATTCTTCGTGTTATTCTTTGTAAGTAGATATAAAATAAAAAAGAATTATAGTACAAAATTATTTTATAAGATATATTTTTTAATGTTTAGAAAGAATTAGAGGAAATATTTTGACACGTAAATTGACAGCACAACTCCACTATGTTTACAGGTATAATGTTTTTAACTTTGATTTTTATTTCAGGTGTTTGCAGAATGGTGAAATAGGTATTAAGTTAGAAGATGATTTACAAGGTTGGTAAACAGTTTACATCTTATAACATATCTGAAAAAACTATGTAATTTATGACTACAAAACAAACAATACTCGAAACACATCATGGCTTGGAATCTTGTTTAAGAATGATCTTCATTTCATAATATCTGAAGCAGTTATTACTTATTCTGAAAGCTTGAGGCAATGCTGCGCTGAATGTTCCTTTGTCAAAGTAATTGTTGTTATGATTATTTGATAGTCTGAAATACATTATCGTATTTCTTGTTATCTTCATTATCCAAGAAACACTAAGTGTTCATGGGCAGATCTGTTATCTATCAAACGTGGTTTATTTTCATTGTGAGCCTAAGAATTGATTGTGTAGTTCGAATGGAATCAGGAAAAAAATATTTTGGAAATTCACATGGAACAATACTACAAGAAAAATACAATGTTCATTTCCTTTGCTCTTATGTATAGTGGATTTGAGTATTAGGGGTGATTTTGAAAAATCTGTAAGTGAAGTATGTGAAGATGACATTCATGATGTTTATATACAAGAGCACTAAAATGCTACTGGCTAGTATGCTTTAAATCCTTTTAAATTTTATTCTGGTTTTGAGTTCAAGTGCTGGTTTAGGTTTAATAACTAGAGAACATTCTAACAGCAGTTGGTAAAAAATAGTTATTGCATTGGCTTACATTACATAAAGTTCATTACATTGATGTTACACAGTTCTATATGCCTTACTTTATAAAATTTTGTGACACAACAGTTTGTAGTAGCAAAAAATACATGATAATTTTTTTTTTTTACTTGTGGAAATATCATTTTTAAGGTGGGGTGTGTTTGAAACAATGTATGGTTTCCAAAAAAAAAACATATTTTTGGTTGGCATTTTTTAAGATGGTGCTGTAGTGTAATGTTTATACACAGGGATTGTTAGTATGTTATTTAGGAGACCTAAAACTGTGTGTGTACCAATGGACTTCTATAGTTACCCACACACTGATGTTATGGTGTCACGTGACAGCAACGTGGAGGGTGTAGAATGTGAGACACAAAGTGTGCTCACCAAATGCTGCCATATGGCATATACAGCAAAAATGATAACTACTTACCTAAATTTGTTGAGTAACAGTATAACATGGGGCTGTTAAAAGTTGCATTATATTATCATAGCATACACTGTTTGATCAAACATATCCAGACACACTTCTGTAAACATAAAGTTGCCCCTAGATGTCACTATGACCACCACTGCCATTATGAAAGGAGGCAGAGGTTTCACTGTTGGTCAGTGCTACATGATACCGGCAGAAATTAGTGGAGCAAGGGAGCTCAGTGACTTGGAACATGGCGTAGTTATTGGTTGCCACATCGGTAAACTGCCAGAGACGTTTCTGCCCTTCTCAAGTTGCTAGAGTTGCCCATCGGGATGTGATTGTGAAGTGGAAATGGGAAGGCACAACCACGGCAAAACCATGGCCATGTAGGCAGACACCATCCAACATTGAAGACGGTGGTACGGGAACATCGCATGTCACAGTATGATACCATCATCCGTGAATTCCACAGCTAGCACCATGATTGTGCACCAGGAGTTACGAGGACTGGGCTTCAAAGCTCGGGCATTTGCCCATAAACCACACATTTCGCATGTGAAAGCAAAGCTCTGCATTTGGTGGTGTAAAGAGCGCTGCCGCTGGAATGTGGACACTGGAGATGCATGATTTGGAATAATGAATCACACCATGCCATGTGGTAGTCCAATGGAAGGGTGTTCCTCTTAAGGGTGCCGTATGCTCAGGCCTGAAAACAGAGCCTGGAGTCTCAGTGGTAATAGTCATTCAAAAACTGTTCAGTATTTTTGAGCGGATGCCATGTAGCAGTCTTATGGGAGGGTGTAGGTGTGGTAAATGCCAGGTGAAAACTACATGTTGGTCTTTATAACGCCCACTTTGAAATTCAGTGGAGGTGGGGTGACAGTGTGAGGGTGTTTTTCATGGGGACTTGGTCCTCTCATAATACTATATGGGGCATGTTAAAGACAGAAGACTATAAGGTTATTTTGACCAACTAAGTGTTATCTGCGGTGGAAGACCAGTTTGGAAATAACTGTTTCAGCATAAAACGTTCCCTGCCATAAAGCACAGTCTGTTTGGGAATGGTTTGTGGTCAATAGGGTTTCGGAAATGTGCCGGCCAGCTCAGAGCCTCGACTTAAATCCCATTGAACACCTCTGGTATGAACTGAAACTGTGACTGCGCACCAGATACCAACAACCCACATCACTTAATGCTACAGCATTGCATTTCCCCTGCAGGTTTAGAGCTTTATAACTGTAATAAAAGCCACAGTCCACAACTGGCCCTGCATTAATGTCAGTAACTGGGCAGGATATCCGAGAGACACAATATGACAGTTTTGCATCTGTGTCTGGATACTTTTGATCAGATAGTGTAATTTCACACATTTCTAAGTAACCTAAATTCATTATGCTGTAAAAGATAAACATATTTACCGGAAAGTTGTATTTTGTTGTATGTACTGGTCTGTTTTAAGCTCTCTTAGATTCATATTACAGGACAGTGTCAAAAAAGAATGCTGTTCTAAAGTTTTTTGTATCACCTTAAATGAGTGTGAAACTCTTATACAAAAAATATCTTGAACTGTTAAAAAAAATACGTACACAGATGTCATGTAAGCTCGGCTTGGTGCTGGGCTGAGCCGTCGTGCGTGGGTTGCTATATGAAAACATTGCTGTTGTTGTCCACCATCTAACTCGTGTTATTAACTTCCGTATCCCCCGCAGTACCCGTAAGCGCACACAATTGAGAGCACTTTACAAGTTGTCTAGTTCCTTGCATGTATTAATTTTTTTTTTAACCTTCCCTACGTGCCAGATTTTCGAGATGAGTATAGCCAGAGGGTGATTAGATATCAGTTTCTTGTTGCTGTGTGCGAGATTGTTGACTATAACAACACAGGGTGCAAGTCATGTTTTAATTTTTTTTTTTCCTAGTGTCAGGAGTTTTACCATATAAATCACATCCCAATAAGAAGTTAAAACAAAACTGTTAGATAAAAAAAAAACACTTTATTGCTAAGACAAATTAAAAGTTATATGGATGCCACATCATTACCAAACATAAGCTATAAAAAATAGTAAAAATTTGTGAAATTTTTACAAGTAAAATATTAGTTTTTCATTGTTGAAATTATTAGCTGGTGTATTTTCAGTGCTATCACATAACAAAGGGTACTTGAAGTTTATTTATATGTTTGCTTCTTTTTTTCTCGATCACCCACTCTGGTTGTGAATGGAGAAGTATGTGAAGAAGAGATACTGGATAAAGGTGAACTGGAGGAAAATGAACCAGAGCTATGTGAAAGGTACAGAGAATGTACTTAATAATTTTTTTAATATATATTGATACTGGACAAACAACAATATAAAATTTTTATAGTGTAGCAAATTATGAACACATTTGGGATAAAAAATAAAGTGGCTGGAAGAAACAGTTCACTTAGTACATGGTAAGCAATGTAAATGTTGACTGCTGAACCAAATTTTCTACATTAATGTCCCAGCATTTAGTATTTTTTAAATTATATTGTGTTGTGAATTAACTGTAATGTGGGAAAACTATAGTATCAGTGAATTAAATTTGCTTTTAATACAAATTATATTACAGTTGTAGAAGTGCCAAAAAATATGGATTGTCTGTAGTTTGTACAATTTATCTGGCCTCGCTATGGAATTACAAATATTAAGTAAATTAATTAAGATTTGTACGTTTTCAGTTTTACAAAAAAAAATTCCTGCATGTGTGTTTTTTAAGTATACTTGCGATAATGAGTATTGAAATCAGATTCCTGGCAGTGCGCAAAATTAGAAATATTAGTGTAATTTCTCATATTTGCGTGAAGTAAATAATGATCTGCAAAATTGGCAAAGAAACTTAATAAAACTGTGTGCGGTAGTGAAAAGATCTTTGGTTCAAGAAATTGATTGCGGTAGTTGAAGCCGAATTGATTTTTGACATGCGAGATTCGAGAGTATCGAACGAGATGACGAGAGTCAAGGCGTTAAAATGGAGTGTGTGTATATTATGTGACGCCATCTGTTTGCTGACAATTGATTTAAAATTGTTATTGTGAATTCTGATAAGGCACCGAAAGTTATAAAATGTAACTTGTGAAACGTGTAATGTGCCAGATACGTTTCTTAGGATATGACACACAGTATATATTTGCAATAAGCACAAACTGCAGTAACATTGCATTTAAGAAAATTCAATGAATGACATATAGTCCTGCGTAAATAGCAAGTTTTCATTACTGGCGGCAAAAAACTGCACAATAGACTAGGACGAAAATTACATTTCTTCGTATTGGGCTTTTATGTTGGCAAACACGATTTAACTGATTCAAGGTAGGTGGCAGGCCTATTTAAATGATTTGAAACATCTTTTTTTTTTAGCATGTGTTTATTACCGTCAAATTGTTTAAAATGTATCTTGGTATCATGTGTTTTGCGAAATGTGCATCAAGCTTAGTGTTGCCTGCCACATGTCAATGGTAAAAAAAAAGTTTTTCTCACCTGAAAGTATTGGACAGATGTGTTATGTCGTTTTTAAGTGAAAAAGCAGATCAAACAACAAATGTCAAAACATTTTACTTTGTTTTAGATATTGTGAACAACATTGGCCCATATGCTTAGTTGAAAGTAGCCTGTCTTTATTAAGTATTACTGAAACTGAAATACTAACCTCCTTAACTATGCTCTAAGCAAAATATTTACTTAATTTCCGCAGTCCGAGAAAGTTGTCGAAAAGGGTAGTGTTACAAATTAACTACCGGTATGCATATGGCTCATAGACCTACCACTGGTTGGGGTCTGTTGCAGACCAAACAGTCTGTTATTAAAGTCCATGTGTACCAATTAAAAAATAATTCAGAATTGTACTTGGAAGATAAAAACCACAGCTGTTAGGAATGAGGATAAACATTCATTAAATTTTGGATTTACTGTTTTTCTAGCAGTGTAAATTTGTTTATGTATAATTTTTATCAAGAATAGCAAGATGAATACCGTCACTACTGAAAATTAATGAAAAAGACTGATTTTTAAACAAAATACTACTGATAACTTTGGCAAATGGTTGGCATCTCTGCAGTTGTAGAGAATAGACAAGGCCAGATGATGATACTCTTGATTTTTAGGTTTCGTACGACCGTGAAAGCCTGTGAAGTGTGTTGAAACCTGATGCTACTCAGTCAGTCGTAATGATTGTGGCCTCTCAACTACTTACCTGATTATATTCAGTTACCTTTTTTTGGTTTGCATTAGGGATGGGGAATATTTCCCGGAACGGTTCCGGAGAGAGGAACTGGAACTACAGTTCCGATAGCAAGCCAAATGAACCGTTCCGTCGTAACGTCACACTATTCCACCACTTCTGTACAGAAATTGCACAAGATTTGTTTATATTATTTTGTGTTTAACTTCTAATTAGTAAAAAAAATTATAAACAGTGCCTTGAAATTTGTATACCACGAGTATTATTTGAGTATGCTAGGTTACTGCAACATTAAGTTATTTCCAGTTTTTCAATACCTTATACATATCAGAACAATGGTTATATTATGAAATTGCTAAACAGGGAGGGTCCGGCTCTTAACTGTTGCCAAAAAGGCATTGTAAGGCCAGCAGAGATGTAAAGATTCCGGCGATTGGATGGAGTTGTTCACAGCCTTGGAACTGTTCAGTCTCGGAGCTGTTACAAACGGTTCCGGCGAATGAACTGAACCACCTACAGTATCGGAAATGTTGTGAACTGTTGAAAATATATTAAACATAATACAAAACCCACAGAAAATAGAAATGTGAATATTTTTTAAATAAATAGATTTATCGGCACACGAACACCACAACAGGAGTATTTATAGGTTTAAATTGTTTCATTCAGACTTACCAGCAAGGACAAAATATGGTAGAATACATTTTATCGTTTTTTTCCCTTGAACTAAACCACTCTTTTGCAGAATTATCTACTTTTGTTTCTATGGACGTAATTCTGCTGTGCATTGTTAGTTGGGCAAAAAGGAAATATTACGGCCTTAAAAAGTAAATACAAAATAATTACAGTGTAAGAAAATGTGAAAAACGATTGTTGGTCATCAGTTTTCTGCTATAAATTAAACGGTGACAAAATTACACGAGTATGAATGAAATTCCTTTCACGATATATTTTCTTACATATAATGAAGTAGTAGTTGCGGTTGCATCACATCAATACTACACTCATTTAATCGGGAAGGGTTTGTGTATGTAAAGTGTATACCCCTCCCCCCCCACCCCTGAACAAATTTATAAAACCACGATTACGTACAGAACACGTTGAGTATGTTATGAACCATGAACCTTTCCGAAAAGAAGCGTTCTTTTTGATGAACTTGAACGGTTCCTGAAAATTGTGACGGTTACCATCTCTAGTTGCTATGGTGTATGAATATTTAAATTGTGCTGTCGCATAAGACACAACAGAAGGCTGTTACACCTTTATTTAAGTTGCTCAGCATTAGGTGTGCTACCAAATAGTTGTATCAAATAGTTCAGCTGTTAACAGGCATTCTTTAGGCAAAATGACGGGAACATTTTTACAAGAGGACACACATTCTGTGGTACTCTTGCCTATATTTATGGTCTACTAAAGTAACCGCAGGAGTCAGACTAATGTTTGGAGAGGAGTTTTAAGGCAGTAAATACGAGTCAGAAGTAGTTCATTTTTCAATAGTTGTACTAACAAGAATTTGAAATATCCAGAGATATACAGTAATATTTGCAGTCTTATTTAAATGGTTTACGACAAGAGTTGAGGAAATAGATTTTCCTGTAGAAAGTGACAAGGATCTCCAGATCACTGCTGTCACGACCAATGAGAAATACCTACACCATCAAGATATTTCAGACATAAGTGCTGAGTGTTAGGCACAAAGGTTTTGGGAAGGCAGACGGAGCTATAGTAAAGTTTATAAAGTCATACATAAAAGATGGTGAAGAAATTGATTCATAATTGAATTAACATTTAGTAGCCACTATTAACGTGGAATGTAAAAATAAAGATTTGTTGTAATAATGAGGTTTGTATTAAGTGTTTATGATGGTTATAAAAATTAAAATGTTAATGCTGTGATTTAGCATATTGGAAAAAAAAAACTTTTTTATTATCACCATGAGTGGACTTAACATTACAATGCAATACAAATGTACATTTAATTCCTTATCTTACTCCAAGGGGAGAGAATACGTCTTTGTATTAAAGAGGTTTTTATTAATGAATTTTTAACAGTTTAACCTAAAGCATATGAGCACTTAACAATTATGGTAAATAGTTTACTAAACTACATAAAATTACTATTACTATTTTTAGTACATGTGCATTTTGGAAGTATTTTCCACAAAGTTTAGTGTCAACTATTAGTGTTTTGGATGGGAAATGGGAATTTTGCACAATTCATAAACATAGTTGAAACTGGCAGGCAGTTCACAGTTGGCAGGTGTGCATTTGCAGCCAAATCATAAACTAATGCTGTTTATATACATCCATAAAGTTAGGCATTTGTTTTCTGTACAAGTACGGTTTGATGATTGCTAATTTAAGTACAATGATATTTAAACAACATCTACATGTGATTTAGTGGATTTTATCATTATAACATAACAGATTGTTAAAATATCTTCTTTTCCAGTCTAAAATTTCAAAACTAGCTGGAAAATTCCAGCATTTCCCTAGCAAGGCTTTTTTGTGTTTGTTTATAATTTATATGTTTTCAGTGATTTAAAATTAAGTTAAAAACCCATTAAATTATAGTAACAAACAAGCAGTCAACATGGCAGTGCAATTGATTCAACATTATTATACTTAGACAAATGGTACTTTTAACTCATTTACTGCCATACTAAATTATAAAACTGTCATGTTGAGGCCAGAAATTGAATTTTTATTTCCTTATTAAGGTAGTCCAAAAAAAGGTTTTTAGAACATTTTATTTAAATGAATTTCATAATTTTGCTTACAAATCTTATTTTTAAGAGAACAACGGTGTCCGCTGTGGCGCCATTGTATTAAATAATTTGCTGTGCGCCAGAGAGGACACATGAGCGGATACAAAGGCGGACCACGGCACAGAGATACAGAAATATCTGCTAAAGTGCAGCGCTGCTAGTAACTCATTTGTGCTGTGACGGAAACTTGCACTTCCAAAGCACTCTTCTTTCTCATGTATTTGGTCGCATGCCCTTAGCCAGAGCAGTCATGATGCTGTAATTTACACTCTTTGACCATGTGTGTTTGTAATAATTACTGTAAAATGAGTGGTGAGAAAGACGACTGCCAAATTCGAGTCTGGAGACATCCTGGCCAGCGCCATGATCCACGCTTCATTGCAGAGCGGCACACTGTCTCAGCGAGGTGTGTCATAGTGTGGGATGCCATTTCCTACTATTGCCACCCCACTAGTGGTGGTTGAAGAAACCCTGATGGCGCTGCAATACATCCAGGAAATTCTGTGACCATGTGCGCTGCCCTGCCTGATGCAGCTTAATAATCTCATTTTACATCAGGATAATGCCAGTCCTCGCACAGCACAGGTATCTCTGGCCTGCATTCGTGAATTCAACAAGTTTCCTTGGCCAGCAAAGTCCCCAGACCTCTTGCCTATCGAGAACATTTGGGATCAGATTGGACAACAACTTCGGTGAATTTGGAGGGTTAGTTGCATCAGCTGTGGCAGGATCTTCATCACATCATTAGACGTCTGTTTGCCTCCATGCCAGACCGTATCACCGCCTGTCTCCGTGCTGTGTGTGGTCCAACACCATACTAAGTGCATCCTGCAAGTGTTGGTCCCCTGCTATAGTTGCTTAGTGTGGTATAATATTTTTATGTTTTCTGTATACATACTACCATGTACTGTGCTTGTACCTATTTGGGTGCTCCTGCAATGACACCTCTATGGCAATCCATTTGTTTTGCAAATGAGTGTATTTATTATATATTATGCAGAAGTAAGACATCACTTTGATTGCTCACTGCTCGCCAACTAAGCTGGTGAGCACTGTATTCTGCGTAAAGAATAGCGAGCTCTACTTTCTACCTTCCTTCTTTGGAGGGGAATAATGTGCTTATGCGTATCATAACTAGTAATGATAATTGTCTGTTGTTGTTACAGTGACGAGGATCTCCTGCAGATGATAGATGACTTGAGGAACACTTGTCCTGTGTGCGAGCGCAAGTTCCGTCTTCCCTCCAGGCTGCGAAGGCACATGATCATTCACAGTGATGAGAGGAAATTCAAGTGTAGTATATGTACTGTAGGATTCAAAACATCGAGCACGTTGCAGTCTCACGTGTTGACGCACAGTGCAGTTAAGCCTTACAAGTGTAACATGTGCCCCTCCACACAGTGCACGAAGAGTGCCCTTCGAAAACACATAGAGAGGAAGCATGGCACCGGTGAGAAACTCATCGTGTGCGACATTTGTGGTATGAGGTTCGAGGGAAAAAGTAATCTACGGAAGCATGTTGTACGTCATTCTGGCAAGAACGTCTTGTGCACGGTTTGTGGTCGATTGTTCTACACTGAAAAAGACCTCAGGATCCACGTGGCAAAGACTCATGAGCTAACGAGCAAGGAGGCTCCAGAGTTGTTTGAGTGCTCGCACTGTAACCGTGTGTATAGCTACAAACCTCACCTTGTGAACCATATGATGTCCGTCCATCTTCAAGTGAAGCAATATGAGTGTTTTGTATGCAACAAGAGTTTTGCAGTGAAGGCTCAAATACAGAGACACATGGCGTGCCACTCGAAAACCAAGTTTTTCTGTAACTGTGGTCGAAGTTTTACAAGCAGGCCTAGTTTGGATAGGCATAGTCTGACACACATTAATTACAGACCATTTACGTGTGCCATGTGTGGTCTTACTTTCACTCAGAAGAGTTCTGTTGAAAGGCATATAGTAACAAACATGGAGAAAGAACATTATAAAAGATTTGGTTCTTGCAAACCAATAACTGGTGGACGGGGGGGATTCTATGCTTTTGAAGAATACTGATGAAAGGTGCTGTGTAGTGACAATATTTTTATTAAAATAATACAGAAATGGTTGATTTTTTATTGTTTGTGCCAATTGACAGACCTTATTTGAATAGTGATTAGTTAAAAAGACATCAGTCAACAGAATTAAGTTTAGTGGTAATACATAAACTATTAAATTTTGGTTGAAGAGGAAAAGGTCAGTCAGAATATTTCAGTGAGATTCCATTAATTAATTTTAATTAAATAGTAATTAATCAAAATCAATTTCAAACTAATATTTTAAAATTTTTAAAAATTGTTTGATGGATGTCTTTTTAATAAAATTCAAAATATAAGAAAAAAAATTAATAATTGATATTTTTAATAGATTGATTGACATTGTTGGGGCACGTTTACATAAGATGCTATAGTCGAACAACTGATGCAGGGTGTGTGTATGTATTTTGTGTGACTTTGGACTGCTTGAAACATTTATTTTGAATTTCCCACCCGGCAGCCCACGCATCCAGCAATCGTGGCACCATTAACCAGTAGTCGCATCAACATGGCGGACCAATGCGTTCTGTTATGGTGCACGCTGTCTCTTTCATTTTAATACTCGTTAAAATACGGTCACCTGCACATTGACACAAACATTTTGGTCCTCCAGGCCTTATAGTGCTGGATTTGGTGTTGTAACATGTGGTTACGGTGGTTCAGATACATAATAATTATTAGTATTGCAGTTGTAAGTTTATTAAAAAAAAATAGCATTCACAAAGGATAAATTACGAGCACCAATTGTATTGTCATATAGTAGATTCTCGAAAATGTTATTCACTGGACCAACACCGAAAAATGAAGTATGCTGGAAAACAATGAATGTGTACTTGGATTTTATACCGGAGAAATAACGTACATAATCTCAAAATTCATGTTTGTTTAAACCAACAGCCTAAAGATGTTATTAAAAACAACTTATTCAAGTAAAATTATGATTAAATATTCACTTCAAATTAAAAAACTTTAGTTCTTAAAATTGAACAAAATGGAATTTTTATTTATTTTAATGTTTTTGTCCAATGTTCCTTCATTGGCTGAGCCATACCCGATTCCTCGGTTGAAATTGCCACAACTTATTTATTTGCGATGATTTTTGCCAACCATTACTTGCTGAGCAATTTTAAAGCCTTTACGATACTAACCAAACCTGCATCTGATAGTTTCCTATTGTTAAAATACTGCATCCACAACCTTTTAACAAATTCAGTTTATAATAACAAGATCATAGATAGTTTGATATATTCATTCTCATTGTCGCTAACCGAGTGCAGTGATCGCATAAGAAGAATACAAGATGCTTTTTCACTGTCGCCAACTTACGAGTGCAGTAACCACATCATAAGAAGAATAAGCATTGTCAATAGAACATGAAATAATGCTGCAGGATGTAAAAATACTATCAATAGTAACAGTTGTCGACTATCCGAGTTGTTTTGCATTCATGTAGTGTTCAAAAACGATTGATGCACATATCCTTTGGTGAATGTACCATCTGTTTTGAATGGATGTTACTGGAAAATAAAATATTGGCAATCGTCAAATGTGATCAACAATTAGCATTTTTTATATGGGAATTTTGATGTGACTAAAATTAATAAATAAATGGGAAATACGGTGAAACATAAATAACGGGAACCAGTAATCGAGAATCCACCGTAGTTTTATTTTATTAATAGTATGGTTGCTTAAAATGTCATTATATTATTCTTTGGTAAAACATTCTCAATTTTGCAACCCCTTGAAGTAACAACCCTTTTCTCAGGAACTGTAAAAAATTTGGTTGAAAAAATTAGAAAATTCGAGGGACATGGAGTAGAAAAATAAGTTTCTTGCATTTATTATGGCCGCAAATGATTTCAATTCTCTTCTCGAGCACTGTCCTACAGTAAAACCTTGTATTCGAATTTGGGTAATTCAAAATTCAATGTAAACTGCAGTTGTAAGCCCCCGAACATAAGAATGCGATTTAACATGCTTTGGAGTTTCGTTAATTCTAAATTTCACACATGTAATTCAAAGTAAAATTTCCTCAAAGTATATGTAAAATTCAGATAATTATAAACGATGCATTGATTATACTAATCATTGCAAGCCTTACGTGCATCAGGGCGCCGGCGGCTGCCTTGTGTGTACCGGCGGCCAGCCAGCGGCACCTGCGTTAAAAAACAGTTGTCATTTCTCCCCCCTCTGCCAATCCAACGACAAAGAACTCCCGCAGTCAGCTTTAACAAATAAGACGTACAGAGGTTTGTGTCAAAAATGCATTTTCATGTGACGATTTGGTTTTTTATTCTGGTTTTTTTTTTACATTTGAAATTATACTCTTGTATATACTTTCAGGGAAAAAATATATTTCTTGAATAAAATAGCATCAACAATTTGTGGTGTCCTGTTACATATCTGAGAAATTTTTCTTTCATTACTTTTGGGCGAGGTGCTGTACCATCGTAACATGAATGCCATTAAAAGAATGCCAGTGGCTGGGGTGGGCGGCTTTCCTTTTTTATTTGCCTTTTATGGTAACCGCCACTTTATATTTATTCGTACTCTTTTATGGAGTAGCGAGTGAAAATGTGACAATCCACTCATTCTAAAAAAAAAAAGTTGTGCTCTCCTTCCAACTGACCTTACTTTCTGCCATATCAAATCGCAGAGCCGCTGTGCTGTTTCTATTCTCTTACTTGCCTTTTTGCCTGTGTATTGCTGAAGTGCTGTAGGAAAATGCTGGCAACAGGGATGTAGAAAAGGGCAAACTCGCTCACAGTATGTGTTGTAGGGGTGGGGTGGAGAGGCAACCATAAGGAAAAGGATTGATTACGAAAGAGAAAAAAATGAGTGGGATAACAGACAGTTCCACTACACTAGTGTTAAGCTTTTCTTTTGAATGTTTTTACCAGTGTATAATGCACATCCCAAAATTATTTAACTGAAAAATCAAGCTTCAATTTCTGATGGCTGAATAACATTTGGTCACATGTAACTAATGTGTAGAGTATGTGCCAGAGAAAATATGGCTCAACAACCATTGCCAGTTGGGGTTTAGTGTAGTTGTTCCATGCACATGGTTGCCAGCTGTCTTTCTTTTTGTGCCATTCTCCCTCTCCCATAACCGGCTGGCTGACAAACAATATCCTAGTGACAGGCAGTGGGAGAGAAGGCTGGCGTGGGTATACTCAATTTATCTATTTGGAAGACAGCACAAACTCTCGGTGTAAATTTTTATATACCGCTTTATTTATTTTTGTAGTGCCTGCTTACGAACGACATTCACAAAACTTTTCACATTTAAAGACTAGTTTCTATTAACGTATCACTTTTTAAAACCTTATTTTTTTAACTTCAAAATATTTTTAGTGTATCTTAATCATTTAAGTTAATCAGGACTTCTAAAGATTTATTTTAAAGGCGATGTGTCTGCCAATACAACAGAATTAGGGTAAAAAAACCTTTTCTTTAGTGTGAGATTAAAGACAGTCTTTGTGTTCGCCAAAGTAGATGTTAAGAAAATATTGTATTATAAAAGAAAGTATTGTTTCGAAGATTGAATTACATTTAAGCTGCTACTGTGTCCATCGTTCTGGTAATGAGGACACGGATGGTCTTACTACAATTTGTTTTTCAACATCTTCAAGCAGAAGGTTAGTATTCTCCAACTTCAGTAAATTTTGACAGACGTTGTGACCAACCTACACAGCATGTAAACAGTAAAACGCCCTCATTTGCAAAGTACTGTCTCAGCTGATGGTTGTTGCGGGATGTATGTTATTACATTGGCGATCTTTGCTATATATATGGAAGAAAATAGTACTCTGCATTAAAAATTATAATGTAGAAGTTCAATGATAATTATATTATTTTTAATTATGCTCTTTGAATTGACCCATGATGCATAGCAGGTCAAACTGTAATAAATGACGTAGAGTGCCCTCAGCTGTTCTGTATTAGCGCCACATCTTTTGCATAAACAAGAAGGGTGCATGCATTCACCCGACATCGGTACAAATCCTGTAACAAACTCTCCCCAGGGGGTTGAAGCCATTAGCTGTTAGCGGGCCGTCGCATCACCCGACTGCCTGGAAGAGAGAGAGAGATAGCGTTACGAGGATAACCGCCTGCCTAGCGCCAGCCCGAGAGCTATATAAGGCAATGTCAGAGACTTTCAGATTGCAGCTCTACATCACTACAACCTCAAAGCTCCACTAGCCAAAATTACATCACAAAGGCGGGGGGGGGATTGACGCATGACACGTAGCTGGCAACATACCTCGTATGAATCCATGGCTTCATCTCGACCCGTGGGAAGCCACGGCATCCACACCGGAGATGGAACCCAGACTGCTACGTCCTGAAGATGATTACTACATGTCGTTGCCAGTAGCGCTAAATACGCACGTCAATCATGCGCCCCTTCCTAGCCACCCGAATGAAGCTGACCTGCCCCTAAGCGAGCATCAGATACCACCTGCAATTACCGATCTACCCCGCTTCCAACCCTCGCCAAGAGAGCGCAGCAAGGGATGACGTAGCCCACACAGGGAGGAGCTGGCCAGCCGAAGATGTCTAAACGGCCTGAAGGAAAACGAAGGAATGCTCCATTCAGTATTTAGGGCCGGACGAGCCCCGAGAATGCCAGTTGATGTCAAGTTGTCCGCATTGGCTTCCCTTGCTTTGGCAACCCAACAGCTCGCCCTACCACTGTCATGCTAGGGCTCTCTGCCTCAACCAGATCTTCTGTCAGCCAGGTTTGCTTCAACCCCCGAGATACCCACTCCACTTGGGAGTGCTTACCCCCATCCCTTCAGGACTACACTAGACAACAGTAGGGTTTGAGTTGTTTTCACGACTGCTTCATTAGTTGCTCTAGAGTAGCTCTTTGCTTAACAGGTCCCCTTCACCTGTTATTAACGTAACTTCTGCCGGTTGCTTGGCAACCACGAAAGCCTAGGAGTTAGTACTGGTCATCATGTTTATTCTCTCGAGAATAAATACGTTCCAACCCCCTGTAAATGCAGTCCCCCAAGGGAGCAGCAGGTGACCGCTCCTTGCCAAACAGTTTCCAACATTTAAGTAGGACCACAGGCTCCCTTAACTGGGCAGTACATACATTGCAAAAAACCACAAGATTCGCCGGCCACCCAAAATGTGGGCTTAGTGTGCAAAGGCACTTGGCGCACACATACGGTAGACCCCCGTACTAGGTACACTCCACGACAAAACAACTGGCTCACCAGTGTCAGCTAACCCACTCCATCTACCACGTGAGATTCGCCGGTTGGAGTGCCAGGCCTGACAAGGTGTGACCCGGTAACCCCTGGGGGATCACTGCGAAGCTTTAGCACCACCCCAAGTCAACTAACCATCTCCATCCACCACATGAGGTTTGCCGTTTGGAGTGCTAGGACAGATGTGGCGCGACATTATTGCATCTGGGTACTCTAGCTAGGGAATTTCTGTCACCTGCCCCTTGCTTGCTGCGACGACCCTTAGTATACTACATTTCATATAAGTACACTAAAATTTGGCAGACTATGTGACCAACCTACACACTATGTAAACAGTAAATGAGTATTTTATCAGCTGATGATTTGTTGCGGGATGTATGTTTTTTATGTTGGCGATATCGATGATCACCTGTGATTCAATGCTTAAATTATACTTATAATATTTGCGGTTTAAACTATGTTTTTTAATGTAACATTATATTTTTTTCTTTTACCAAATTGGCTAAAAAAAAATGTGTTTAGCAATTATGGCAGAGCACACGGACAGTTACGGTCAATGAAACGTTTCCAGCCATTGTGCATGTGATCTTTTTCCATCACATTTATGCAAGTACCTTACTGGTGTTATCAAAATATTTAATTGTTAGTTAATGATTTTTGTATTTACTTTTATTGAGCATTGTTGGTTGCAGGGATGACTTTATAGTGAGTTTTCTTGCGTGGAATGTAATATTATCAACACGTGTGTGGCTTGGCCCGCCATTTTCGGAACTGTTGTGTGTTATGAAGCACCAATGTGTATTTTTGTTCTACAGTTTATTAGTTTCAGGAAATTGGTGAAGTGTTGTATTTACCGAATAATTATGCAAATTATTTTTCTATCAGTGGCAGACAAACGTGTCGAAGGATTGCCACAGAACTCGTGTTCAGGAATTGTAAATAGGAATTACAAACTGTAAGTCACAAAGTGTTTTGTAAATAATGCATTTAAAAATGGTTATTAGAATGTTTGAAATGTACATGGCCTAGAAAACCACCATTGCAATGCTGTTTTGTAGTGTACAAATAGCACATTTATTAAATAGAAAATCCAACAAGTGTAAGGTTAACTTCGCTAAAAATAGTTACGTGCATGTGGAATGTGTTTACTATTTGCATCGGTGGAACAACATAATATTTATCGCGTTTTCTTCTTTCAACGAGGTTAAAACTTTACAGGTTATAATAATTTGAAAGATACTTCTATATGAACAAAATTTTCTACTGGCCCATTAAAACAATACCTAAGTAATTCAAAATTATACAGTCGCATAAGAAGTGCTGCAAAAAAAATGCAGTCTCATGGAAGTTGTTAAACTAAAGTCTCTCCCAACCCCATCCACCCAAAATGAAATAAACAAAGCCCCCAGCAGTATAACTTGGCCATAACAAAAATAAAGTAACCTGGAATGGTAACCTACAGTGTCATAGCATTTGTTTTCCTTATGCCGATAAAAGGCATGTACGACTCCTACAGCCAACCAAATGCAAAGTAACCCATCCCAGTCGGCCTTCAGCCTTTCTTCCGCTTGGGATCAGGCACAAGCCCCCCGCTGACTGCAGGGACTTCGCTCCTCAGTCCCCAGTCATTTATTTGAGCCACCCCAGAAGACCGGTGGGACACCGCATCCAGTCATTGGCCATCTCCGGCTTGGACTGCTCGTGGGCCTGGGCCTCGCCAGCACCATCCACCGAGCGCCGCTGCTGCCCGGAGCCCAGTGGCTCCAGGACCAGCCAGCTCCCCCGATCAGGCTGACTCTGTACAATGGCTTCCTAAGAGCTAGGGCGAATCCACAGTAATCAGCCCATAAGAACACCCAGGGTCCCCCCTGAATCCACTCAAAAACTCCCCTGTAGACTAGGTGATGTGCCACAAGCATCCAGGCCCTCACGTGTCATAATAATGTACAATTTGTGGAGTTATAGAGCAAGAGCTTCAAAAACATTG
The DNA here is from genome assembly GCA_002778355.1 of Clitarchus hookeri. Taxonomy (NCBI): domain Eukaryota; kingdom Metazoa; phylum Arthropoda; class Insecta; order Phasmatodea; family Phasmatidae; genus Clitarchus; species Clitarchus hookeri. The sequence continues at coordinate 49,605 of NQII01004238.1, forward strand.
AGAAATATTATGTTAGAGCATCCAAACATTACGGTAATGTAAAATGTCAACCCGCCCGCCTTTGAGCTCTCTTCCGTCATAATTTATCTATATGCAAAAATGTGTTGCTTGTAGTGTCGGAATGTTATATAAGCAGTTAATTATTTTTTGTATTTGCGCATTTCATCAAATGTAGTTCACTGTAGGTGCCTTTTTAGAACAGTCTCCTCTGTAAAATTAAATTTCGACACGTCTGCCGCTTTGTGAAAGGGTTTGTTGTGTGTTTGGTCCACCATTTTCCTTGTCCATGAAGCACGAGCGACAAAGCATTTACGTTGTTATGTTTACATTTGTTGGTTTCATGAAACCGCTCAAGTGTTTTGTTAATTGAATATGTCAACAAATTATTTTGTATCAGTGGCAAACTAAAGTGATTTTAGTGAAGTAATCATCCAAGGCTTGCCACGTGTTTAGGAATTATAAAGTAAACAGTAAGTTTGCGTGTTTTGTAAATAATATTTTTCGAAATTGTTACAATATTCAAAATATTTCTGGCCTTTTTTTTTTAAAAGCCTTTTTTACCCTAATTTATTTTATTAAAAATTGAACAAATTTTACATATGAAAATTTTTTAGAAAATGTTAACATTGTACATTTTGCACATTGGTATTAACAGTGATGTATTTATCTTGTTTTGTTCTTGCTTGAGATTTTGAAATGCCCTTTTGGTGTATTTCACTATATAAAAAAATCCAACAATTTTTACGTGCTAGTTTAACTACATCAAAAAATGTTCACTAATTCTCGCATTGGTACGAACGACACATTTATCACATTTAGTTCTTTCTATGTTATGGTGATGTGAATGTTATTTCCGTATGAACATTTTCCACTGCATCTTCAAAACAATGCAAGTTCAAATTGCCACACACATAAGAAGAACCACAAAAAAATCACGCCTCACTAGAGTTCCCCACCCGACCAATGAAATAAACAGAACCATAACTGGTATATTACGTGGTCATGGCAAAAATAAAACAGGTGGGAATGGCAACCAGCTATAGTAGCCAAGTACTGGACTGAAGTTGTCAGTCTTTCAATGTCTGTCATTGGATTTGTAGAGTTTGTTTACAAAGATTATTTCCTTCACCGACAGAACAGCTGTGGTGGAGGGATACATTGTGACCACACTTCTTTTTGAGAACTGTGAAAATTCACCGAAGTGATATAAAACGGGGAATAAGTGGCTAATGTCTGGCCGAATCCAAAGGCCCATGGCTAATAATTTGAGTTTTGCATGGGTTAACAAATCAGTGCACAATTCTAATTAATATTTTCTTTTGACTTAGTTTTTTTATATCTTTCTAAAAAGTAAAATTATAATTAGAGTTTTATGTTTTTCTTATTATGTCACATGCTGCTGGCAAAATAGTGCACAACTATTACTGAAAAAAAATTATGTTTCCAACCGACTGAGTTCCAGCGCATATCCATCTATCCCTGAGAACTTTATACTATAGTGATTATCATTGGTTGACTATTTGCCAGTCCTCAAATGAAACTTAATATGTAACCGTATAGCCAGCACTCATTACAATGTAATTTTTAGCTTGCCTTTAAGATGACTTTGAAACACATGATGTTCCTGTTTTGATTGTGTTGTGCATTGTGATGAATGTAATTCAAGCCTTCAGTGTTTTGTGTCCAGTTTGAGAATATAGTCTGATTTACTCGCAGTGTACTTAGGAAGTACATAATAAAATTAGCATTCATGTGGTTTCATCAGTAGTAGCAGCAATGTTGTGTGTAAAAGATGGCGGCACTTACGAAGGTGATAAATAGAGGGTAGTTAGCATGGCGAACATTTAACATTTCTCCATTATAATGTCTGACTTAAAAGCTGTTTCAGTGCTGCTGACCTCAGCTGAAGGGCATGTGAAATGTGCATGTTGTCTCATTCAAGCTGTAAGCTTGTTACCAAACTCGGTCTGGTCACACAGGGGAATAGGGATACGGAGTTTATGGGTGTTAAAAAGTACTTAGTAATGAAACAAGAAATCAATAAGTGCAATTTACTAACAAACATGGAGTACAACTGGAACTGCACAAATCAGCACCCAGACATATGCAACAAACAAGGTGAAAATGAGCATTATAAGATGTTCACGTGACATTACAAATGCAACATGCATAGCATGAACAATGGATTAAAATAAAATACACAAGGCATTAAATTAATTGTGCATATACACTGAGGTGACAAAAGTCATGGGATAGCAATATGCAAATATACAGATAGCAGTAGTATCGCGTACAAAATGTATAAATGGGCAGTGCATTGGTTGGGCTTTCATTTGTAGTCAAGTGATTCATGTGAAAAGGTTTCTGACGTGATTATACGAAGGGAATTAACAGACTTTGAATGCAGAATGGTAGCTGGAGCTAGACGCATGGGGCATTCCATTTCGAAAATGGTTAGGGAATTCAACATTCCGAAATCTACAGTGTCAAGAATGTGCTGAGAATACCTAATTTCAGGCATAACCTCCCACCATGGACAATGCAGTGGCCGACCGCCTGCACTTAATGACCGAGACCAACAACATGTGCGCAGAATGGTCAGTGTTAACAGACAACCAATACTGTGTGAAATAACCGCAGGAATCAATGTGGGACGTACGACGGACGTGTCCGTTAGGACAGTGCGACAAACTTTGGCTGTACTGGGCTATGCCAGCAGAAGACAGACTCGAATGCCTTTACTAACAGCATGACATCGCCTGCAGCGCCTCTCCTGGGCTCATGACCATATTGGTTGGACCCTAGACGACTGGAAAACCGTGGCTTGGTCAGATGAGTCCCAATTTCAGTTGGTAAGATCTGATGGTAGGGTTCGAGTGTGGCGCAGACCCCACGAATCCATGGACCCAAGTTGTCAACAAGGAACTGTGCAAGCTGGTGGTGGCTCCATAATGGTGTGGGCTGTTTTTACATGGAATGGACTGGGTCCTCTGGTCCAACTGAACCGATCATTGACGGGAAAGAGTTACGTTCAGCTACTTGGAGACCACTTGCAGCCATTCATGGACTTCATGTACCCAAACGATGGAATTTTTATGGATGACAATGCGCCATGTCACTGGGCCACAACTGTTCGCGATTGGTTTGAAGAACATTCTGGACAATTCCAGCGAATGATTTGGCCACCAAGATCGCCCGATATGAATCCCAACAAACATTTATGAGACATAATCGAGAAGTCAGTTTGTGCACAAATCCTGCACCGGCAACACTTTCACAATTATGGACGTCTATAGAGGCAGCATAGCTCGATATTTCTGCCGGGGCTTCCAACGACTTGTTGAGTCCATACCACGTCAAGTTGCTGCACTTCACCGGGCAAAAGGAGGTCCGACACGATATAAGGAGGCGTACCATGACTTTTGTCACCTCAGTGTATGTATATAAAAATTCTTGAGTGGTTCTTTAAATTACATGGAAATCATGGTGTGCTCCTAGCCAAAATATTATGTATTTAACATGAAAATGGGTCGGAGACCTTGTATCGCCACGCAACACAAACATGCACTGGAAGAGTCCAGGTAGGAAACAAAAAATGGACAAACCAATAAAAATCCAATAAACCTCACCAAAAATTGTTTACGGTTCATTATTGTGCTTATATCTCCCTGTAATAACTGTTCATTGTGCAATTAACACACTTTCAATCAATCAAACCCAAAAAATGAGAACTACAAGGATGTGCCACCAAGATGCCAAGCACCGTACAATAATCTGTCTACGAATGGCTGAAATCTACTCATACTTAAATACAGTGAAACCAGTTCAAATGACCAAGCAGCACACATGTCAGTTACTAAGTATCAATCTCAAACGCCCGTAAAATAATCACGAAGACTGCATACCTTGGCGCATGCTGTGCAGTGCGACGAACAGACACCAGTAGAGGTATAGCATGTAGATTGTCCCGTAGAGAAGTGCACCTCAAAATGCCACGTCACAGTATATATTCACCCCAGACCGCCCTACTGGTACACAGCAGCACGCCGAAGAACGTAGTAGAAATAAGATGGGCACAGGCAACTCCTGGAAGAGCTAGCAGGGGCTCGTACACCCGGCAGAACAGCCAAATTTTACTGCTCAGTCTTTCATTGCCGGCTGCGTGACTTTGGGTGTTATACAAACGAGTTCACTTGTACACCCGTACAACCAGAGTCCCAGTTCTTGGTGCAAATTAAAGTGTAAATAATTGCAACATGCATCAGTCACGTTACAAGCTCTGACCCAATGAAAAGAGACCTATTTTTTTCATAATGTGAAGCACACACTTGAAAACGACTACATTGTGCTGGAAGCAGCCTCGGAACACATAAAGGACTTTGATGCTGAAAAACATTTGGCGCGTATAACAAGCTTCGAACAGTACTTCGCAATTATGATGACAGTAGAATCACTCACCAGCAATAAGAAAGAAGGCGATGTCCCTCCTGCGACCCCTAAAAGTTACCATATAGCTCTACCCAAAATAGATTTTTCTCATTTCGATGCAGATTTGAAAGATTGGGTGAGTTGCAGTAATCTTTAAAAAACACTTGTATCAGATCTTGCTAGTATTTTGTCCGTTGAGAAATTTGTTTCTTTGAAAGGTTCTTCGAGTGGTCAACCACTCAGTTTGATTCAAACTCTTCCAATTTTGGAAGCCAACTTCCAAATTGGTGGTTAGACTACTCACCTCCCACCTAGGCGAACCGGGTTCAATTCCAGACGGGGCTGCTCCCAGATTTTCACGTGTGGGAATCGTGCCGGATGATGCCGCTGGTCGACTGGTTTTCTCAGGGATTTCGCTTCCCCCGCCCCTTCATTCTGGCACCTTGCTTCACCCTCATCGGCTCTCAAGACCTCACTGTTAAGAGCCGCCCAAATCTCTTCATTCACTACTTCCAAATTGCATGGGATATGTTAGTGACTAGATATAACAACAAAAGGCTTAATGCAGCACTGCATGTGGATTGTTTATTGGAAGCTCTATCAGCATCCGTCAACTTGCCAGCATCCGTCAACTTGCCAGCATCCTTGCAACAATAATGAACGATTTCTGAAAATACTGCTGCACTGGAGGCTCTTGAGACGCCTGTAAAGACTTGGCCTTTTATCCTGTTAGCCATTTTCTGTAAACGGTTGGATTTATTTTTGCAGACTTCATGTGAAGTGACCCTTAGTGACAATGAATTGCCTACCATTAATGAGTTTATAAGATTTTTTTGAGGAACATTATGGCTGTCAGGAGGCAGTAACATGTTCTCAGCCGCTGATGGTTGCAATGCAACCCAAGACAAAGGTGGTTGTGTTATTAGGAACCCAGAAGTCTCGCCATATACGTTCTACCAATCTTCTGGTTGACTCACGTAAATGTGTACTTTGTAAAAACCCACATGCTTTGTATAAGTGTTCAAAATTTGTTTTAGTGAATCCTATGGTGTGGCGAAGGAAAATAAGTTGTACTTAAACTGTTTCCAACCATCACATCACTCAAAGGATTGTCAGTCCTCCATATGTTCTCATCATTGCCAGTCAAGGCATCAGTCAATTTTGCACTTTACAGTTGATACTTCTGAAAATGATGAGTCCCAGGTGCATTTTGAAAGTCACTCTACTATTTTGTCAGTGAATGTACCTTCATCGGTAGGAGATGAGACAAGGGCTGCAGCTTTCAGTTATGCTATCCACTGCAAAGATGGACATTAAAGATACATCTGGTGCCTTTCAAAGTGTTAAAGAGTCCTCTTTGATTATAGCAGTCAGGCTAACTTCATTACGGATGAGTTTGTCAAGACTGGGACTTTCAGGCAAGAGAATCTCTTTGCAGCTTGTTACGTCGCACCATCTGGATTGATGGTGGAAGTTACAGCTCAGTTAGTTCAATCGGTAGAAACATGAAACATTAAAGGCGCCAAACAAATGTAAAATAAAGTCAAGTTTTTGTTTATTACTCTTTACTTTTATTTATCATTTAAATGCAACAGTTCTCATACAATCTTCTGGTATGCAGAGTTATGAACAGCATCACAGACAAACAAGCAGAGGGCAGCGTCACAGTAGTGTAAGTAGTAACCACGTCACTTAAAACTTGCATCGCAAGAGAAAAATACAAAGACAGCGACCTCCCACACAGATGGAGAAATAAATGAGCAGGATAAAGTTTGCCGGTGTGGGGGTTCTTTGCCACGCTCGATGCGTTTTCGGCGAGTGCTGGTTGTCTACTGATTTCTGTATACCGCTCGCAGGTGGTAGGCACACAAAGTTTTGTCGCAGCGTGCCTGTCCCCAGGGTTCCAAAACGTAACCAAATAAGGGCATGGCGTGGGCCGGCATCCCTCCCCCACGCCACGCCGACGAACTGCGTAGCCATCTGAACTGCGTCATCGGCAAAAAATAATCAAACCTTCTAGAATAAAAACTGTCGACTGCAGTCGGATAGCTTCTATCTACTAATGCTGACGATAACAACTACGATTTCGAAAAAGCAAACTTATGACCGATAAACAAACTACCACGGCAAGAACTTTGAATCCCAATGAAATATTACAAAGCCTCGCAAAACGAAAGAAATTTAACCAAGTATCCCGATAAACAATATTTTGCATCATTACAAGCTTCATGGCCTGTCACAAGCACGACTTAGGGGATCCAAGGGGATGGAAACTTGTGTCATACGACCTCAGGGTCAGACTGCCCCATGTTTTGAAACGGATGTTTTTGTTTTGCCTTGCATTACAGGATGCATTCCCAGCACTCCCATCCAAAGAACATGGTCCCATGTGACACATTTGCTGCTTGCAGACCCAGAATAAGACCTGTAGACATGCTCATCGGAGCTGAACTCTTCCCATATATTCTGGCAAGACATAAGCCTTTAGCTACAGTTTTTGGGAGGGTTAATGGGACATGTTCGGCAGAACTCTCAAACTCCTTGTGAAACTCCAGGGGTCACTTTGCTGTTTGTGTCATTCTGTGTGAAATACACTACATTGGAGAATGTGGTGCGCAAAATTTTTGTGAGCTAGAACTGCCAACTGCCCATCGTCACGCTGCACCATATGAGGCGGCTTGTGAAAGGAAACTCGTGACAGTATTGGATGTTACAGTGTGTCCCTGCCATTTGTCTCCTAACCCTGATCTGCGAGGCTCCAGAACATCGGCACTCCGTCACCTTCACTGTCTGGAGCATCAATTAAGAAAGGATTCTCAACTGAAAACTAATTACAGTAGAACCCCTATTTTACGAATGTCCATGGTTCCCAAGAATACAGTCTTAAGATCACTGTTGTCGCAAAATCCAAAAATAACCAATTTTGACCCCTAAAAAATTATGTTCAAAGTGAATTTTTTGCTTAAAGTTCATGTTTGATTGTCACTAGTGTAAAACAAAATTTTTTTTTTTAAATTAATATTTATTTTATTTAATAGGCAGACTTCTTATGAACAAAATTATACCTGATAAGCATATAGCTGCCCTCCCCTTGTCTCCCAAAATTTTAAAAATACTGAATCGCTCAAAGTTTTACAGAGCGGATTACATCCTAATTAAATCGCCTCTTGACATAAAAATGAAATGAAATTATATATGAATTTAATTAAAAATATAAACGTCTTATGAATGAAATCATGCCCCCGGTGTATAAATAACCTCTTGTCGCTGGGGAAAAAAAAAGTTTAAATAATGCACGACGTAACTCCTTGCGAGTGCTGTATTCATTTTCAGTCGCTTCTCGTGAGCAAACCAAAGGATCAATCAAAAATATATAAATATTATTTTAATATGCAGACTTTTTAGAATAAAATATCACAGAAGTATAAACAAAACGTCTCGCAGACAAAAAAAACTTGGGTGCCACGTACATTTAGCGTGTGGTAATCAGTTTCACAAGTGTGGCTTACTGTAATTTTCAGCATTCATCTATTAATTTTCAATGTCTTAGTGTGTGAAAAAAATCAGGAGCTATTAATTAAATATACTTTTTATTCAAAACTACTTTAACTTGACGCAATACATTTCAAACCTGAGTCATTTTGAATCTGTATGAGATTGAAAAAATTACTTTTAAAAGGACATGATACATACACTTTTGCAATACAGCAGTGGAATAGGCAATTCTGAGTGTGCTGCCATCTGCTGGCCAGCACATGCAGCTTGCTTCAGAAGCCACGCCTCCATGAAATGACTTGTTTTTAATGTGTAAAATACAAATTCCAAGAGTTTTACATTTTCAGTGAACTCTACATATATATTTTATTAACACAACTTATTTCCACGTGTAGTGATTCTGTTTGCTAATAATCTAGATTCAACATGTAATCACCAAGCCTTTGTGAAGCTGGATTGACATTTTGTGTTTCGTACCGCACATCCTTTCCCACTCCAGCTACAAGACAAAAATAAACATTACTTATTTATTTAAAAATTTATTAAAACCACACATTGTTTTGCAATAGAATAATTTTTTTGTCAAATAATATTTGTGTTAGTGTAATATGTTGTCATCCAGGCATGTTTGGTACCGCTGTTAATTCATAAATAGCCTTGTTGCATGTACAAATTGTAAGCTATCCGATCTCGCTTTTTTGATGAGCTGATGCCACTTTTAATTGCAAAATACTTTATTATTATGAATGAAAATGTGCTAACAATATCCCTAAATTCCTAATACTTCCAGTATCACATATATGCCGTAACGTCCAAACTACTACTGCATAAGAACCACAATTAACATCTTACTAAATACGTTAAACCAAATTTGCTATAACAAATGATGCTCCACAGTTTTGTGTCATGCTTTTAAAGCACACAGCTAGTCAGACAACTCTAGTTGTAGGTGCATTTAGCGAACCGGATGTAAGAGTTGCAAATGCAAGTTCAGACTTTTGATTAGAATAAAATTGCAAGTTCAGACTTTTGATTAGAATAAAATTGCAAGTGTTTAGATATTGAATTTCAATACGGATAATGTTTCAAATGTATTGTGACCATATAAATGGATTTGACAGAAAAATTGTAGTAACATTATAAACATATTATGCTCGCAAATGAAACTAAGACTGTAATAATAGCTAAAAGCTATCAAATTAATTTGAAAGGAAGCATGGAAATAACCATTATAGAAACGCACAGAATCAGTTGTAAAAAAATGTGTGTATCGCAATCTCAAGAATAAATTCATTTTTATTTAACATGCGGTAGAAATTAAGTAACAAGTACAATAAAATGTGAACTTTTGAGTTCAGGTACAGTGCACAGCTGGACCAACCAAAGAAGATTAAATCAGGTGGGTTTGTTTACCTCACAACCAAAACAAGCACAAAATAAGTTCTATATTGACTACCTGATTTATGATTTAGTACTTTTGAAAGCAGTGCTTTAGTCTCCTCTGGTAGCCCACCACACATCCTTCCATACTACTGTGAACTTAATGACTAGTATACATGTTTCAATCAAATTACATTACCAAATAACTATAAACATAAATAATGTGCGACTAGATGGAGATTTTTGGACATTCACCATTACGATGCAGATATATGTCATGGAAAAACAGGACTGAGCACAAAAAAAAAAACTTAAAACAAGTATCCTACAAACGAGAAAATAAATATATGTATACAACACTGCAAAATTCCAAGATGGAATAGAGTCAAAAACAGAACAGCAACTAATTGCGAAAATTATATGTATATATACACGAGACACAGAAAACAACAGGCTAGAAACCTGCTTGAAAAAGTTAGGACAACACTGACAAAATAAGTGGGAACAAAATGCAATTTTGCAGTGTTGTATACATATATTTATTTTCTCGTCCATAGGATACTTATCTTATTTTTTTTTTTTTTCGTGCTCAGTCCTGTTTTTCCATGACAGACATCTGCATCGCAATGGCAATGTCCAAAAATCTCCATCTAGTCATTCTCCCCATTGCACTAATCATTCAGAACAAGAAGAAATTGACTTCAGATAAAACTCATTTCCACATTTCACTTTTAATGAGAAGTAAGGACACTGTACAACTTTAATGAAGTAACATGTTTGTGTCACAGTTACAAGAGGCAACGCAGATACAGTAGGAACTTTTTTTGCTCAAATTAAGTGTAAAGAAGCTAGCTTGTTGTATTTTAAGATGTGTCAAAAAACACTTGCAGACCATCAAAATATTCTGGATGAATAACAAGCAAATGTAATTTATATCACACTTATAACAAGAAAAAGGGGATTTAATCAATTAATAAATACAACAAAGTTTTCTATCACAAAATTTATAATCACATTTTCACACAATACAGTACATATGATAGCTATTCAGATATTCAGACCTACCCAACATTAACATTACAAATTAATAAATGCCACGAGGCTGTTGTACCTTAGGACTAGAATAACAACAACCACCACCTAAATGGTGATAATCATCCAAGTGTGACATTAGATTCTAACAGAATGGAGAATGGAATGGTAGAGGAAATGGGAATAACCTGAGAAAGCAACATCTGCAGGTTCCCCAAATGCAAAAATGCAGGCTCAAATCCACCGCTGGAATATTGAGTGGACGAGCACCAAGACCAATTGTACATTACGGCATTTATTTCGAACTAATAGTGAATTCTGAAACTTCTGACAGGAGAACACTACTTGAAAAAAAACTATTATATACACACATTATAACGAGAAGTCTGCAAAGTGACTGATGCACAAGTTAATCCGAGGCTGTGTGGTAGATGTATATCTGGACTATAACAAATTGCGAAGTCTTTTGAGTGCTTCAGACCACATTGTCCTACACCTAGCCTACATAATTCCCCACTACTGGTCACTGATTGCTAGAAAGTGTGTAACAGTAACTTTCTTGTAACAAACAGCATTAATATTGCAATATGATTCCCCCCNNNTGTTGCCAATCATGGAAACAGAATACATATAGCCTAGTATAATTGACAATGCAAATCAGTACAGTAAATGGTATATAAAAACTAATTAAAATTAAAATCTGCAACACTGAAAATTGATGTTCTAAGTTATTGCTTCTGGCACTAATTTAGAAATTATTTATGAATTCAAATTAGGTCGTAGCCAGTGAACCCTGAATACACTTCTAAACAATAAAATAATAAGTGTTCAAATCACAACTTATTTACATTTTCTATTAATGAGAGAAATCTACAGAATAATAGAAAAACCTCAATGATTACACTTTTAAACAAACCCAAATGACATTTTCTATCAATGAGAGGAATTCAGAAAAAAATACTATATACCCATGACTACAAATATGAACAAATGCAAATACTGGTAACTACATGGTCCATTCACCAGTAAGACACATAGAACCCACCCCTACCACCTGTTATAGGTTTGCAAGAACCAGTCCTTTTATAATGTCCCCTCATATTCACTACAATGTGCCTCTCAACTGAGCTCTTCTGTGTAAATGTAAGCCCACACCAATCACAAGTGTATGGTCTGTAGTTAATGTGTGTCAAGCTGTGTCTCTCCATACTAGGCTTTGTTGTAAAACTCTGCCCACACTTACATTTGAACTTCCTCTCCGTGTGGCAAACCATGTGGTTATCTAAATTACATTTCATAGCAAACTTCTTGTCACATATCAAACACTGGAATGGTGTTTCCTTAAGATGTACAGTCATCATGTGAACTCTGAGGGGATGTTTACTAACGAATGAACGATCACAGTGGTTGCATTCAAATTTTTCTTCTGACTTCTTGACTGAAAATTCATGAACCCTGGCAACATGCTTCTTCAGCTTTGATTCTGTGTGGAACAAAATACCACAAACCATGCACAAGACTGTCTTGCCCATGTGACGTTCAATATGCTCTTTCAACTTGCTTTTGAACAGAAACATCATGCCACAAATGTCGCAAACGAAGCGCCTCTCGCCAGTACCATGCTTGCTTTCAATGTGCATTGCAAGACCTCTTTTTGTGCAATATGTGTAAAAACACACATCACACATGAAGGGTTTGTCTAGACTGTGTGTTAGTTCATGCGACTTGAGGGCGCTCATCACTTTGAACGAAGCTCCACATTCATCACACTTGAACTTTCTTTCACTACTGTGACTAATCAAGTGCTTCCTCAACCTTGACGCATACTTGAACTTGCGATTACATATAGGACATATGTGTAGGTTGTGCATCGTCTCCAATAGAATGTCATCACTGCACAGACAACAAACTAACTTCAACAACACTATTACATCACTCGTATATTATAACTCATACATAAAATAAACTAATAAGTATATAAAAAAGATGTTGCTATACACACCCCAAATTAATGTTGGTTTCACCATGTACTCTCATTATGTTTGTACATAACCTGGAATAGGCATATATTTAATCCAATTATATTATTGGTTACAATAATTCAACGAGAAATTTTTTTAAAAAGGCATTAACAGTTTTATTTTAACACTTATTCTTTTAACTCTGTATTTATCAATAAAAAAAACATAAAACAAATATATACAGATTGCAATTTTTTGCTGTTATTTCTAAACTTAGGCCAGAAATACGGTGCTGTAAAAACCTACATGACAAAACAATTTATCCATTTACATTAATTTGGGCTGTCTTTATAGTAATGCTTTTTCCCCACTATAATACAGCTAACTTTTTAAAATAGGACGTATTAAAAAATACTTCTGGTTCTTCAGTAGTAACTAAATATAAATAGTTCATTTAAAAAAAATACTATTTAACCATTTTTACTAACGTAAAATAAAAATTTGGAAGGTAAGAAATACAACCAAACAAAATCCCCCCCAGCCACCAACACACACAAACACAAAAAAAACTGACGAGTAGGCAAAAGATGGAAAGGAAAAATGAGAAGAAAAACTGTGACTTACTAAAAACTGTTTAATTTCCTCTATGTTGCCTGAAATAAAATTACCACTAGCACAACATTAGAGCCTGAGGTGCTGAACTATTTTATGTATTCAGTCATAAAAGAGTAAATGTACACCTAAAACAGATATGGGGTGAGCTACTGCTAAAATAAGTTCACCTCTATGGCAAAGTTAATAAATTATTGGGTCTGCTGAGCAGTCGCATCATTTTGTAGTAACTACATGCATTTACAAGAAACATACAATTTACATTCATTCCTTTATGACTGGGGTTGAGAATCTAAGGTCGTCTCCAATGCAGCTTAACAATGGATCGCATAACTGACAAAACATTGACCAACATGCTAGAACTGTCACATGATTCCCTTTATTTTACACTTCAGTAGATTCATAATTTGGGACAAAAAATTGTCCAAATTAGTTATGTGATAGTTTGCCCGACTTGCGATTCTGGTAGTCACAGGTTCGACCCAGCGTAGCTGCATTGGGGATGAAAGCAAAAATCCAATGCAGCGACATAATATGAAACTTAACATTTCTCATTCATTAAATTATGATCCAGGTTAGTCTCAGTAGAGAAAAGGAATTGAAAACATTCTCCATGAACCATTTCATTTTTTTTTGTAATCTCATCTACTGCTAGTGTTAGGTTTACCTGGTGCCAAAATTTTATTTTCACCTTGAAACATTTGTAATACATACATATTTTAAAATAAACCCCAGATAAATAATTCCCACCACTCCTAATAAACTAGGGACCATGGTAGTGGTGCAGAGCTAGAGCACTCGCCTCCCACCAAGGCAAACCAGTTTTGATTCCTAGATTTTCGCATGTGGGAATCAGGCCGGACAATGATGCTGGTCAGCGAGTTTTCTCGGGGATCTCCTGTTTACCCCACCCTTGCATTCTGGTGCTACTCCATACTCACCTCGCCTCACCTTCAGCTACTGAACGTGCATATTTAAGAGCAAAATACAAAGCATAAGTGCCATTACCAATGGTACGGGCCAAACCAGGAACTGATAAAAATTATTTAATTCTGGTTTAAATTCATGTCTAACCTGAACTGATATTTGTTTGCCCAATTCTATATTTCATTCCAGAAGAATGGAAATATTGAACTATTTTCTGAACTGTTATTCATTCCTGCCCCATTTCACTCCAGTCCGTTAATTTAAATCAGGCGAAAAAAGTTCTAATTCAAATTCACGAATTGCCTTGGACTGGAATTAAATTTACATTTTCATTTTTAGTTTAGTGTTGGGGAAATACGAAATAACTGTATCTTGAACTGTATTACAAGTTTCTTATTTCATTTCAGTCTGACATTTTTAATCAGAGGTATTAAACTTCACACTACCTGCCTTGAACCGATATTAAATTTGAGATTTGACTTCCAGTTTAGAGAAGGGGAAATACAACAGAACTGTATCTTGTACTATATCTCATACTTCTTTATTTCATTACAGTCCAACATTTTTAATTTGATGTGAAAAATTCCAATGCATGTTTACAACCTCCCTCGGACTGAAATTAAGTTTCAGACTTCATTTCCAGTTCAGTAAAGAACTGTACCTTGTACATTCTTATTTTATTCCATTCCTACATTTCAAATTCGAGTACCAAAGGCCAACCAATGTTCACAGAATCACAAAAATGTACAATAAGTTTTGGCGCAGGATTCTGAAGACTGACAGTGGAACTAATTGACCAGTTTTCATGTTTGCTCAATTCATCTGGACCATTGCCATTTTCAGTATTCTTACCCTTGGAGGGTAGCAGTGGTCATGAGCTGGTGGCCATATTTGTTTATAGGCACAGGGTTTGCAAAATAAAAAATCTGTGTTTACTAGTCAATTTAAAAAGTTTGTTTTTATTTGACAGGTGGTTTCCCCCATTCACCCACTTTTTCTTCCTGGCTGTGGAAGGTTACCACTTTTTGCAGCTCTCACTACTTGAGCTACTCAGTCCCACAGTAATGGACCTGGACAGTCAGGCACAGCAGCAGGTGGAATTAGTAAAGGCACCATGTTCTATACTCTTTTTCCAATGTCTCCATTGGATTATTTCACACTAAAGCCAGGTTCAGTTCACATTTACACAGATCACGCAGAACAAAGTTGTCCACATGTAAGCAGATAGATTGCATTACCGTTCTGATGTATGGTTGAAAGCTCAGTTTATGACTGTACTAGTTTTGTTATTCAAAATTAATTTTCTGATGTAACACATGACAAGGAATTAGATGCTATAGATATTTTACTTTATTTTGGTAACAAGAAAAATTACAACCATTTTATTAAATTATTTTTAAGTGTTTCATAGAGGCGAGTTGCTGAAATAAAGCCTGCACACTAGTTAGAGTGTTGTGCATAGAGGTGATTATGCATGTGATGCGTGTGCCTGGGTTGTCCTTAGCGCTCCCACGCTTCTGGACCCCAGACACGCAAAATACATCCTGGTAGCAGAATGCTTAATGTTCACTTTCAGATTATGTGTTATATCCGATATATTTAATTCTATTGTAACAGCAAATATTACGCTATGAAACTAAGTATTTTATGTATATTAATTTTACAGCTACGTTTTACATGCATTTTACTCCCCAAGAGCAGTTTATAATTTGTTTGGGTTCTGTTTGCACTGTTGTTTTAATATTTGTTTTCAGCCATAAAGCCCCAACTTCTACTCATAAATTTTACTACTTCCCCTTTCACTGCTATGAATAACTTTTTTATATCTTCCTGAGCATTCACTGGCCCATTGTAAACAACTTCTGCACTTAAAAAATTGAAATGCATGCGATGGGATAGTGTTGTAAGGTTGGACGCTACAAAACTGAAGCTGTGCATGTAGTTGTTTCACTCCCTGCCCCTTCCCCTTGGCCCAAACAAGTGCCACAGCATCTGGCGCAAACAGTAGCATGCTTCTCGAATGTAGACCTGGACCTATTCAAGCAAGTGGTAGTGTCGTTACATTTCAAAATAATTTCAGCACCTAAATATGAGAGATAATTTACTTGTATTATGTTTAGTTCATAGCACAGAAAAGAAATTCTTTTGGCTATTTTTTTTAATTGGTCTCACTGTCTACACTGTTTTTATTTCTGTTCAAAAAAAAAAATAGCCTTTGATGTGAGTTCCTTCGGACAGACATAACCATGGCTACTGCATATGCATTTCTGAAAACTGCCCAGTTATTCACCTATTATCCTAAGTTACTTTAGGCGGCAGCCCTGTTAGGTTGGTATACTATCTTGAAAAATAATTGGTGAAAATATGCACACAGTGGTGGCCACCCACAAAAGCGTACGCAGTAACCACCGCAAGGTTCATCCACAAACACACGTTCTTTAACACATAAAAAAGGTAATATTTATGAAAAAATTACAGTATTTTTAAGGTATGGAAATGTTTATTTATATGCTGTGACTAACACTAATTTGGTCTCAAAATAGAAAGCAATTTTCCTTCAAATGCTGGCCAGAGAAAATGTGTCTTGAATACCTTACGATATACCCTAATATTAAATAAAAAATTTTTTGTAGTGGAAGTTGTATTGGTAGAAAATTAATTTGTAAGAATCTGCTGAATTTCAGCACTTATTTCAACTAGGCTGCAGCCTGATAAATTGTTACTTTTCAAAATCAGTTGAGTTTTGTGGCAAAAGATGTTTCAGTTCAATTAGTAATAATCATGTTTTTTTCACTACACAAGTTCACAATAAATCTGAATAACTCAAGCCTTCTTAAAAACATTTCCTCCTGGTTTCTGTTTGGTTGTAGCCAAAAACAAATGTTTCATATTATCATTATATTTTAGTGACTGTTTGCTGTGTCCACAGTATTATGTTAGTCCAAATTTACATTGAAATTAGACTTATTCCCCATCCTCTTTGCTAGAACCGGCTACACCTATCTACTAATTACATTCCTTATATTGCATATTTCAACACAGAATATTTATTTTCAGTTTGGAAAATTGGGGGATCAGTGTCTAATTTCAGTCTAGAAAGCAGGATTTTGAGTAAAATCAATTCAATCTTAGTTCTTATATGAACTGCTTCCAGATGGAAAATTTATTTTCAGTTCGGGAAATTTGGGGCTCATTGTCTAAATTTTACATTGGGCAAGAACCAAAATGAAACCACCTTGTGAATAACAGTTCAGAAAGCCGGATTTTGAATCAAATCAGTTCAATTGTATCCTTTACACTAAATATCACGACACAAAAAATTTCAGTTTAGAGTATTTTGGGATCATTGTCTAATTTATGTCCAGACTTGAATCAAAATTATATTGCTTTATGAATTTCAGTTTTGGAATGCCTTTCGCATACTCCAGTTCAATTCCATGTCCAGATATAGCTGCAGTTCTGATTGCTGTTCAAGTCTGAAGGAATCTGAACTAAAACATTAGTTTCATGTCCAGTTGAATTTCAGTGCTGGTCCTTGGCCACAACACAGACAGTGCAAGTATCCTGAGACACAGTCATGTTTATGCAAATTAAGTTGCCATCTTACTGGTCAGTGTTACTGTACATAATTGATTCTAAGCAGACACCAAACATTAGCCAAACTTAAACTTTCAACCCTCTGAGAAAGAAAATAATATAACACTGAATGTAAGCCCAATTCTGAGGATGGAAGAAGGAAGGAAAAAAGTGGGGAGGGTGCTTGAATTTCTTCTTCTGTCCACAGTTCAGGAAAGGACGTGTCATTCTGTTTTGCATTGGTGTTCACCCTTCACCTCACTGACCGTTATTCAGGGAGTTGAGGGCAGGTAACGCTTTTGTCTCATGCCTTCATTCCTTGATGAGGGCAGTGAGTCTGACTTATACCATCAATAGAGGTATGTGAATTTCAGTCATTTGTTTGGTAGCAGCCTCAACTTGAAGCTCGTGTATTTTAGTGCTTCTTTCGTCATTGGAACACAGTAGTTTGATACTACCTGGATCAATATGAACCACTAATAAAAAAAGGAAAAATATTTTGACTATTATGCAATATCTTGTACAAAGAAATAAATGGTCTGTAGCCATTGCAGCAGCCAAGGAGTAAACTAATGTGGCCCAACTGTGTAAATGACTAACATTTTTGCTTACCTATAACCATCAAAATAAACTACAGAATAATTTTGTATTTATTTTTGCACAAGTGAAATAAATTTTGTACATCCCTCCCCCCTTTAAATTTTATCATGTGTATTGTTTGTTTAATTCAACTAACATTTTGGGCTTGATGAGCTGGCATCCTTTTGTAAATTTATAAAGTGTTTCGTTCTAAATTTGTAATATGTGAATGAATAATATTATGCAACAACTTCATAAACCGTAATTTTTTAAAAGGGACGCGAAATTATGTACGTTATTTAAAAATGGCAATATATATGTTACCAAAGCCTTGGCAATTCTTTAAACAGAATTCTAGTTCTTTAAATGATTTTAGCAGTTATTTTTTTACTGCTGAAGTCTAAACTTTCACTTTATTGAAAAATGTAATATGCACATTAAAATATCAAACTATTTGTACATTTCGTTTTCACCTTAGCAAAGGCAAATTTTTTTTTAAATTTACCATCAATGCTTAAACACCCGTTACACCACTTGTTGCTTCAGTGACACATTCACAACTTCATACAAAATTTCTCATGCCTGCCCCAGTAAAAATAGTTTTGAGTTAATAGCTGATAAGACATTTTTCTAATGTCAGTTCCATATAGGACGTGTAGCGTGGATCGCAGCGTGTCGACCAGCCTGAAAGTCTCTGCTCGTCTGAGTCTCCCTCACCTTCGGCCACGGTAAGTAGTCCGACACTTGGGAGTGGTAATTGTGGCAACAGCGCGCAGCCTGTGACAGTTTCATTCCCCTGGGAGAATTCTGCAGAGGGGCGGCTGGGGATACTCCTGACAGAGAGGTGGAAAAAAGACAGAACACAAATCTGCTGTCCGTGGGGCTGTAAGGAGTGAAGCAGCACTGCAAGCAGAAACAGATTACCACACTGGCTGTAGAGGCGGCTTAATATAGAGGGCAACGCAGTACTTTCATCTACTGCATGGAACACATGGTCAACGATTGCAGTAGTCAGCAGACAGTGCAAGACAGCAGAATAGTATGGTCTGAGGAACTCATGGACTTTATACATGGTCAGGTGGTCGGGTGCTACGTTTAAGAAGTCTGTGCGTGTGATTTCCACCCTCAGTCTCATGAACATCTCTATGAAAAGGGTGGTTCGTCTTGGTGACCATCACTCTGCGACACTCGTTGACAGAATCTATGGTTCTGTATTTCATATACAACTGAGCAGTAAACTATTGGAGCAGGATAAAATTATCATTATAAATCTAATGGGCAATGAGAAAACATAAAATGTCTCCGAGACAGCTTGATAATTATGCCGAGTTTCTCAGCATATCTTCTTGCCATGTCTCACAACAGCATATAATGTATCGCAGCCAATAAATGCAAACCAAAAAATTATACCATCAAAAATCATTTTCTCAAGTTTTTGAGCATACTCATGAATTGGTAAAAATCTGTGAAATTAGCAAACTCAAAGCTCAATCCACACACTTGAGAGTTTTAAGTTTTAATAAGCATGAAGTGCAATGATTACCACATCTGAGTCAACAGTCCAAATGATAAAGGAATAATGCCACTTTTCATAATATGTTTTAGTGTGTGTAGTAGCATTCTAATTTTAGCCTCTTCATGCATGCATAGTTCCAAGCCAGATACATCTATATAACCAGGAATGTGTACCACATGATCATCTTTTTTGAGTATTACCGTCTTCTTTTCAAGAATTTTACAGTTTTGAAAGTTACAAGAAACCAGAAAAGCTTAGCTTTACTTTCATTTTGAAGAAAGGTGTCTCACTTTGATAACTTTGCTTTTCATGTGTTGGTTTAATAGGTTGCGATTATGTTTCATGATATACAGTCACTGTAGAGGTTAAATTTTTTGGGTGAATATCATAAATCAGCATTTAGCCTTCAAACAAATACTGTACCAAAAGGAGCATTGGTATTACAATTTGCATAATTCAGATGTTAAGCTACTGGACCATAAGCTGTTCTGGAAAAACCGCCATTGTAAAAAAAAAAAAAAATTCACCACATTGCTGCAATTATTGAACAACGTTGGTTTGCAGTTAGCATAGGTCATAGTCCCATTTATTTATCTCAAATGTAAAAATTTCATATGCCATATTTAATCATAATTTGCATGCAGAGCTATCTACCTGAAGCGAGGGCAGAAGATACAAGCTAAATTGCATGCATGTAGTTCATGAGTTTCCTGCTAGGTAAACTATCATCGTCTAAATGGGACAGAAGCTGCAAAATGTAACAAAACATAAAAAGGTGTAGCATGGAGCTATACGCTGTTGCCAGTTCCTCTCCCCTCCCTTTCCCCCTTCTCATACAAATACACTCCCGACTGGCCGGCAGTGGTTCTTCAGTTCGCGCCATAGAGGAAATAAGGAGGACTCGCGCTCGCGAGTGGATGAAAGAAATTTGTTGCGCTAGCCATTTGTGTCTCAAAACTTTCAAACTCTGTGTAAACCAGTTCAAAATACAGACAGGACTCTTTTCACAGTTAGAAATATATTTAATTCTAATTAAATTATATATATTTTTTTAAGTTCACGTATATAATTCTATACACCTGTTGTACCTTCATACAAAATATCATATACGGAGGTAGTTAATAACTAATCCAAAATTGAAATAAATAGCATTTTTAACATACCTGTTCCACGCAAAAAGGTGTGGAAGGGTGCATTGTTCCACCCCTCCTGATGCATCCCATTCTCTGGCTCGCCCGCCGCGAACACACGGCTGGTCGATAATTTCTCCATGCGCTCTCAGCTGATTGAGAGAGCGTGGGACATTCAAAATTCGACTTTCATTCGGTGTCATATTATTTTCATTTTCAGAGGGTTTGAAAGTTTTAAGTTGGCTTGCACTTGGTATTGGATTACAATCAATTATGCATGGCATTTTGAGATGTTATATTCTTTAGTTAAACGAGTTGAGATGAAATATTTACAGTAATACTTTTTAAAAATTAGCATTTTTACTGTGTTTATCAGCTAAACTTTATTCACAGATAATGTACAACTCTAATTATACTCAAAATCAAGTTTAATAAGGTCAGAAGTTGTATTTTATTGATGTACATATCAGAAAACTCATCTATTGAAGTCCCACATGTATGGAAATTTTTTGACACTGCCCTGAAAAACGGTAGATAGGGAGTTCACAGTTTACAGACCTGCAAATAAATAAAATATACTCACTTTTTTTCATTTGGAGCTTTGTAAAATGTAAGATACAAAGTTTCCAAACAAAAGCATTAAAAATAATTTCCCCCCCAAAAGTGAGATACGAGATTTTCATTCTAAGCCATCAAATATGCTATTATGATACTTCCTTCACCTTTATTTTCATCCCAATGTAAACTCAACGAACAGCAACGACTGGTTGTTGGTGAAACTATTGTTGGTGTGCTACAAGTCATCTCTCATAAATGATAAGACTTCACACAGTAAATGTGATTATCAATACTGCTTACTTATATTTCTAGTCATTTTCCGATAAGGGCTCCATGCCCCAGCTGGAATAACTTTGCATTCCTTTGTTGAGATTTCTACAACATTGTTCTCTCACACATGCTTTATGCACTACTGGTATTTGTCAGCACTTATATATGCACATCACTGAAATAATGGAGTGGAGGGATTTGGGCAGCTCTTAACAGCAAGGTCTTGAGAGCCAATGAGGGTCAAGTGAGGCGAGTATGGAGCAGTGCCAGAATGAAAGGGCAGGGGAAATAGGACATCCCTGAGAAAAACCCGCCAACCAGCAGTATTGTCCGGCACAATTTCAAGTTGCGAATCACTCAAAGAGGTGGTGTTACGAGTTTCCTTCTGTGCAATGAGAATACGACATGCCGGACATTTCCACTGTAAGTACCACTACATGTTTCAACTGCATACAGTCAACTTCCGTTTTTTTTTACCAGAGGCGGCTTAACCGTGGAGCCACCAATTCCAAGTCAAATATTGAACAGCTGCTGCCAGTCACACGCCATTGCTATTAATAACCCACATGCGCGCTGTTAATTTCCAGGCAGTATTAGAGCGATGAGGTACTGGTTTATTTAAATATTAAAAGAGTTCGGGTACTATATTTACACATGTTTTTAACAGTGAATATATGTTAAAACGTGAAAGTATTAGAAATTCTGGGAAATAGTCAGACAGCACATTTTTATTCATAATATTAAAGTATATCACAATTAAAACTGGTGTCTGCTTGTCAAACATGTGAGATCGGATAGTTTACAGTAGTTCGTACACACAGATGCTATTTATAAATTAACCGTGGCACCGAGTGCGACTAGATGACAAAATATCACATATTATTTGCAGCAAAAATTATTCCATTGCAAAAAACGTGTGGTTTTAATAAATAAATAAATAACATTTATTTTCGCTTTGTTGCTGAAGTGGGAGGGGAGTCAGGACAAAAAAAAAAGCGAGCTGGCCTCAGAAAGGCTTGGTGATTGCAAGCCGAATCTAAATTATTAGCAAGCAGAATCGCTTCACACGGAAATATGTTATGTTAAAATACTTATAGAGCTCACAGAAAATTTAAAAAACTGAGAATCTGTTCGTATATTTGCAATTTACATATGAAAAACTAGTCATTTCATGGGGGCGTGGTTTCCAAACCGAGCCGCACGCACTGGCCAACAGATGGCAGCACGGTCGCCTATTTAGCTGCTGTCGCAAAAATATATCTGTCACGTACTTTTGAAAGTAAATTTTTCATCTCATGCGTGCTCAAAACAACTCTGGTTTGAAATATTTTACATCAAATTAATGTAGAAATATTTGAAAATACTCTGCAACAGATGAGCGGCCTCTTAAAGTAATATGAAGCATGCACGTGGCGACGTCAGCAAGCACTAGCTACAGCCTACGAAGGAGAGACAAATGAAGCTAAACTATTGCATACGGTATTCCATTTCGTTTAAACACCTACACATTATTCTTATTCTAGATCAAAGTTAACAGCTGTTTTGTAATAATATAAAATAAAATACATAAACATTTTCTCTACAATCTCCTTCCTGCCCACATATTTCTCCGATGTCTGTTGTACAAATGTAGGCTGTCAAAACAGCCAACGTGAAATTTTCTTGCAATCATTCATGCATCAGCTAATACAAGATTTTGTGTATGTGATGATGTTAATATCATTTATGATGCCACACGCTGGCTGTCGAAAAATTGAATTCTTATATGACTATATTTTTTTCCCCCATTGCTTTAACCATGAATATTGATTATCCATGAGCCCTCAGCCAGTCATTACCCTGGAAAATCAGGAGTTTACTGTACTTAGATGTTGCTGAGAAAAGTAATTAAAAAGAATTCGAAACAATTATAGTATCTTTCAGCTGCTTTTTAACAATAATCCTGCACATGTCATTTTACATCAACACACAGCTCATGTCCACAACGTGCTATTTCACAACTTCCGCTAGAAGGCAGACAGCTTTGTGCAGTAGTAGACACGTCAGAACCATGCAGGATTGTGTTAAAGCTAACAGCTGTCAAATGAATTTTAAAGGAAGTTTGGTTAACTACATAAATAACCAGCATAGAAATACACAGAATCAGTAGTAAAATTATACAGGATGGGGCAAAATTCAACTGACAATCTTTGTTTAGGTAATTCCTTATGCAAAATAATATGGGAAATATATGGGATACTTTCTACCTAAACTGAATATTAAGGAAAATATGGACCCCTGAAAATCTAGTTTTTAAACTGTATTTTTGCAAGATATTGGAAACAAAGTGAAATGAAATTGAAATTATCTTAACAGTCTATCATGTTATCAGGATCTTCAACCTAAGAGGAAACGCTCATTAATACTTCCCAACGTAACAAAAATAACAGAGGTAGTAACCCTCGCATTTCAGACTGTTTTTTTACATCAGGGTTTATGAATATTTGATGCTGGTCTATTAAGAAGTATGTCCTATTCAACAAAAATGGTTTTCTTGTTGCAACTGCCCAAGACCCACCTTTTTTTTTGTGTAAAACGCACAGAAACCTTTTGGCAGCAGCAAAATAGTTCCCGGCACATAGGCAATACCAATGCTTCCTGCAGGGAATATCAGATAAAGAATTGCGAGAAACCAACAGGAAAGTTCAGTACTGTAAGCTTATTAATACACGGTACATGATGTTTACAGTAAGTGTTGAAAATGTCCGCCATAATCATCTGTGCAGTGGGCACAGCAGCACATCACAGATGCATGTAGGTAGTATTGCCTACTTGCTATGCTGCAGCCGAAGCTTTGTGTGCATCTAAAATGAAAACTGTGGGTCTTGGGAAGTTGCAACAAGAGGGCCATTTTTGTTAATTAGTTCATAATGCAAGATAAACCAGCATCAAATGTTCACAATTCCTGATGTTAAATAGGTTATATGTAGCAAGTTTGCTCTTAGGTTGAAGATGATGATAACATAAAACAACATTCGGAGAACTGTGGTTTAGTTTCAATTTGTTTCTCATATTTTACAAAAAATACAGTTTAATAACTAAATTTTCAAGGGTTTGTATCTCCCTTAACATTCAGTTTAGGTAAAAACTGTCCCATACATTTCCCACTTGATTTTGCATAAGGAATAACATCATGAAGTTGTTCTTCTTGCGTTAAGACTTTATAGTTTGTTGCAATCTCCAGGTTTGTCTTGACCTCACCACCTTTTCTTCGGTCATCCAGTATTCCTTAATCCTGTTTGTTTATAATATGTATATTATTTGCTCGGGCTATCTTGTATCTTTCATCCTTTCTACATCTTCTAGCCAATTTTCCCTATATTGTTTTTATCTGTCCATTTAAATCATTAATGTTTAACTGTTTTCTTATATCTCCATTTCTGAGTCTGTCTCATCTTGTAACTCCTATGATTGATCTCATAAATCCCATCTTTCCTGCTTGTAACCTACTTTTGTCTTTATTTGTCATTGTCCAAGTTTCACTACTATATAATATTCCCGGAACTGCCACGGTCTTATAGAATTTTATCACTGTCTCCTTCCTTACCTAATTTTTTAGTGTTCTGCTAATTTTCCCACACATTTTTGAGAGATTTTCAATTTTATTTGTTATACCTACTTCTTTTTTATATGATAATGTGCATTATAGAAATTTAAACTTATCCACTTGTTCAATTATCTTATCATGTATAACGATTTTACTTCTTTGAGGTTGGAGTCCTTGAAATGCCATGGATTTAGTTTTATTTATAGAAATGTCAAAATTATAGTTGTGTACTATTTTGAGAAGTTCAAATACTGCTCTCTGCAGGGTTTTTTCATCATCTGACACAATGGCTTTATAGTCTGCATAAAATAGTGTTATTGTGAAATTCTTCTCGCAAAGGTCAGTTTGTATATTCATTACATTTAGCTGCTGTTTCCACTCTGATTGCTATAAATTAAATACAGTATGTGATGTACATCCTTGTCTTACCACCATATTAATATCAGTCTTCTTTGTTTTGTTGTTTCACACAGATATTCGTGTTTGCATATACAGTAGAATCCCGATAATTCGTATTCTCAAGGGACTGAATGTTAAATATGAATTATCGAGATATTCGAACTAACGGGATTACCAATAATCGGGTGCAAAAAAAAATATATACATAAAAACGAGATTAATGCGAATTTGCATTAATATGTAATGATAAACGCATGGTTACATATTATGTATACATACGTACAGTATATATAAATCAATAATTACATCAATAAAAACACATTAAAAATTTAGGTTTAAATAATCTGTCATTTTCTTTTGGTGCAAGCATTGCAGATGGGTATTGTCGATGGCTTTGTCAAGCATGTTCAAAGCAGAAAATACTTCATCGCCAACGTCTGATTTCGCTAAGAAATGGCACACGTTGTTGATGTATTGTTTAGCCACTTTAGGTGTAAATGTCAGAACATCATCTTCGTCATCACCTTCACCATCAATGTCCTGAGATGGAGCCAAAATTTCGTCGTCAGTTAAAATCCCCGCTACCGCAAGGCCATCTCAAAATGGACGAAATCTTCAAACGTTATAGAATTTTCTTCATTTTGAGGAAGACGATTCCAATTCACAGGGCATTCTAAGTCTTGACAATGTTCATGGCTGAAAATAAGGTGATTTTATGATCCTTCCCATCCTCGATGCTGTCAAGGAGTTGCATCACTACTTCCTTGCGGTAACAGGTTTTGAACGTTTTAATTATGCCCTGGTCTAGAGGCTGCAGCCTAGAAGTAGTGTCGGCAGGCAAAAACACAACATTAACATGACTGAGCGATGGGTTATTGTTGTGGGCCGTACAATTATCCATGAAAAGCATAATTTTTCGCTGCCTTTTCTCTATATCAGCATTCACTGATCGTATCCATTCCTTGAATAATTCGCCCATCATCCACGCTTTTTTGTTTGCACGATAGGTCCTCGAAAAAGTTTTTATGTTTTTAAAACATCTTGGTTTGGCTGATTTGCTTATCATGAGCGGTCTTAATTTCTCAGATCCATCCATGTTGGCGGCCAACAATATGGTTACACGTTCTTTACTATTTTTTTCCGCCATGACACTTTTCTTCCTTAAAAAACATTGATCGGTTGGGGAGACACCTATAAAATAACCCCGTCTCATCGGCATTAAAAATGTTGTTGGGCTCGTAAGAATCAATTATTTCTCCCTATTCGTCTTTCCACTCAGAACAAACGTCGGCCGATACACTCGCACTTTCCCCACTAAGCTTCTTCAATTTTATGCTGTGCCTTTTTTTAAACATATCAAACCAACCATCACTCGCACGAAAGTCTTTAACTCCCATTTTTTTTCTGCGAAAACTTTTACTTTTTATCTTAAAATGTTTCCTCCAACTGGTGCATTCAAATTCCGTGCTTGCGCAAACCACTTTTTTACATTCTCTTCTAGTTGTGGATACTCACCAGTCTTAAAGTGCTTTACTTTGCTGTCCGATGTCTGGGAGGCGATCTTGTCCTTGTTCTTCAGAATTGATGTTATTGTGGAAGGAGGAACGTTATAACGTTTGGACATGTCAATTTTTTATCACCACCGGCCACGGCGGTAATGATTTTTTTTTTTCTCTAATGGAAAGACACTTATTAGCTCTTTTCGGAGGCATGGCTAAGACCGAACTGACTAACTTTTCACTCGCTCTGCTCCTTCCTAACCTTTCATAACCATAGGCCGGACACCAAGGCGCCTCTTAGTTCTGGGAATCACAGACACATCGCCTCGCAGCCTACTCGGCGTCATTACCTGCTCTTCAAACCCTCCTACGATCCTCAGTACCCTTCCGGTCTTTTTTACCCTGCCCGAATTGCATAAATCTAGAGCTGGTGTACAGTCTAGGGTTAAAAACATTACGAGTTAACAAGATTTTTAAGTTGGAAATAAGAATTATAAGACGTTTCAATTGAGCTCGAGCACCAAAATAAATACGTATTATCGAGGGGACCGGAATGCATTGTTTTTTTTTACGAATTAAAGGGATTTTCTCAAGGGACCGGCAAATTTGTACGAATTAGCGGGATATACGAATAATCGGGATTTCACTGTATATTCTTAAATACTTCCACTATATGTTTAGGTATCCTTCTCCGTGTCATTATATCCCATAACTTAGTTCTATCGACTGTATTAAAAGCATCATGAAGTTTGTCTGTCAAATTCTACTCCACCTTGTATACAGGTTGTCACTTAATTCACGGATATGAACTGCACCACACATATCTGTGATCAACATCAAGCAGAAAATACTCTATGGTAAAAAAGCTTAAGAGTCTTATTAGTT
This sequence comes from Clitarchus hookeri, assembly GCA_002778355.1. Classification (NCBI taxonomy): domain Eukaryota; kingdom Metazoa; phylum Arthropoda; class Insecta; order Phasmatodea; family Phasmatidae; genus Clitarchus; species Clitarchus hookeri. Next base: position 77,438 of record NQII01004238.1, read on the forward strand.
TATGATAAAAACTGCATTAAAATACATAAAACGAATTTGTTTCACGTTTAGCACAGCATCAGCATGCAAAACGTTGAAACATCATAACAGGTGTTCGAGGTTTGCCCTGCCCATAGCAATACACTTTTCCGCACGTTGGATGCATGCAGCATGCACAGAGCTTGGCCGCCGAATGCACCCATGGCCATTGCCATGTCCCAGTACTCGCTGCTTGTGAACTCCATGGCCTCTTTGGCACTACTGAGCTTAGCTCGTTCCCTTACTGTATGCCATACGACCGACACATTAGTTACAGCATTGCCACATCACCTCATCACCTTTAACTAATTAGAATACCACATGTTTACTACAACGGTTTTTGGACCTTTCATGTCGTTTTTATCGTAAACGAAAGGACTTATGCATTTTTACCAAAGAGTAATTACTACTTGGTTTCGATCACAGAATCGTATGGTGCAGTCTGTATCTGTGAATTATCTGACATTCTGTACATCACACATTTTACCAATTGTTCCTTTTTTTACTATCTCGTGGTAATAAGTATATTCAACTATGAAATACTGTTACGTGAATTCAGATATAGCGCTAATGTGAACAAATTGGTGACCATTAACCCACATGGGTTTGCTTACCTCACATTAAAAATAAGCATGAAAGAAGCAGAGTGACTACTACTGGTTCATAGATAGTACTTCTCTGAAAGTGGTGCTTTAGTCTCCTCTTTTTACCCACTATGTATTCTCCCATAGTCCCATGTATAAACTAACACTGCTAATAACCTTATGATTAGTAACAATGTGTCACTCAAATTGCACTACAAAATGGTTATAAATATAAATACTGCGTGTTGACATTGCCACAATTACTACCCTAATGTGTATAAAAAAGAGAATAAATTAATGGGAATTTTTTTTGTTCAATTAAGTGTGATAAAGCTGGCTCATTGCATTTTATGTTAAGCTGGCAATTACACATCCTCAAAATAGTATAGGCTGTCCACGGTAAAGTGAGCACTTTTGAGACCCTAGTTACTTTTTATTTTCAGCCATCTTTTATCCTTTAACCACATTTTAAAATAAATGTTGACATGTAAGTAATGAATACAATGTGTATATTCCACCGCACTCTGAAGTTAACGTCTAAGACTAAAATAAAATATATTCATTGACTATTATTCCAAATGAGAGGCTTTCAAAGTGCTCACATTACTGTGAATAGCCTATACTAAGATATTCAGAAAGAGTAACAGGTAAACTGTTTATTTGAGACACATTTATAAGAAGATAAGGATTATTTAAAAAATAAATGCCATGAGAGGTTAGTACCTTAGGACGATGGTAACAACTCCTTAATTGATGGACTTCTGAGGCAGTATGCATAGGTGCCAAACATCCTTCAAGTGTAGCATGAAATGAGAACCTAATAGAATGCAATGGTGGAGAAAATGACTACCACCATGAATTAAAAAACAACCCTAAACAACATTTGCTTGTTCCCACGTGCACATGTGAACTCAAATCCACCAGGGATCAAACCACAGGACAGCATTAGGGGAAGGCTGGTATGTTGAAAGCATAAGCACCAACACCCATTTTACATTATGGCATTTATTTCAGACTAATAGTAAAATGTGAAACTTCAGCTGCACAACTGAACCCAAGGCTATGTGGGTATGTGGGTGTCTGACGTATGTCATAACTGCAACAAAACGCTGTTTTTTTTATCAACTAAGTGCTTCAAACAGCACGGTCCTACACCGACCTCCACACAATTCCCCACCACTGGTCAATGTATGCTAGAGTTTGTGTGACACTATCATTCCTGTAACAAACAGCATTGCTATTGCAAAATGAGTTCTTGCCTTTGACAATATTGGCAACAGAATACATATAGTACAATATTTACAATACAAATTGTGCAGTAAATAGTGTATTACAACTTCTTATAATAAAACACAACAAAGCTGCAACACAGAAGGTTGATTGATTGAGTCTCGCTTCTTGCAAAAATTTAGAAATTATTTTAGGGTTCATTAATATAATTAGATCGGAGGCAGTGTGGTCATTATCATTTACCAGGCTAATAAAACATAAAATTGTGGATGTTTAAAATTTCATCTGTAACATTTTCTTTCAATAATAGAAATCCATAAAAATAGAACATGAACACAATTATTATGTTTTTGAACAAATAAAAAATACTGGTAACTAAATGGTCTTTTTACCTATAAGAGACATAGAACCCACCCCTACCACCTGTTATAGGTTTGCAAGAACCAGTCCTTTTATAATGTCCCCTCATATTCACTACAATGTGCCGCTCAACTGAGCTCTTCTGTGTAAATGTAAGCCCACACCAATCACAAGTGTATGGTCTGTAGTTAATGTGTGTCAAGCTGTGTCTCTCCATACTACACTTAGTTGTAAAACTCTGCCCACACTTACATTTGAACTTCCTCTCCATGTGGCAAACCATGTGTTTATCTAATTTATATTTCACAGCAAACTTCATATCACATATCAAGCACTGGAATGGCATCTCCTTAAGATGTACAGTCATAATGTGAATTCTGAGAGGAGCTTTACTAGAAAATGAATGAGTACAGTGGGAGCACTCAAATTTTTGTTCCAACTTCTTGACTGAAAATTCATGAACTCTTGCAACATGATTCTTGAGGTTTGATTCTGTGTAGAACAACATACCACAAACAACGCACAAAACTTTCTTGCCCTTGTGATATTCAATATGGTTATGGAGTGTGTTTTTTAATAGAAACATCATTCCACAAATTTCACAAATGTAGCGCCTCTCACCAGTACCATGCTTGGTTTCAATGTGAACTGCAAGACCACTTTTTGTGCAATGGGTAGAAAAGCACACATCACACGTAAAGGGTTTGTCTAGGCTGTGTGTTAGTTCATGCGACTTAAGGGTGCTCTTAACTTTGAATGAAGCTCCACATTCATCACACTTGAACTTTCTTTCACTACTGTGAATGATCATGTGTCTCCTCAATTGTGAAGCATTCTTGAACTTGCGATTACACAAAGTACATATGGGTAGGTCGTACATCATCTCCATTAGAACCTCATCACTGCACAAACAACAAATCGACATTAACAACATTATTACATCACTCGTACATTATAACTCATGCTTTACATAACTAATAAATATAGAAAAAAATATTTATTATACACACCCTGAATTTAAGTTTGTTTTCACCACGTCTCATTACCTACGTTTGTACATAAACATGGCCTTGGGATGCCTTTAATCCAATTACTCTTTGGTAAAATACATTCAACTCAAAGCATTATTGTAAAGACCATTAACAGTTTTAACGCAACATTTATTCTTTGAACTTTAAAATACATCACTGTAAAACCTCTCTATACTGACCCCATTTATAGTGACTGCCTTTCTATACTAACTCATTTTTGAGGAACCTTAGAAAATTAGTGTGAAAAAAGTTGGGAATTTGAAGGAAATCTATCAAAATATAAATTTGTTGCACTTTTTTTGGTAGCTGTACATTGCGTTTCTCTTGGTGAGTGCTTTACTGCCCCTAGTGCATATCTAAAAATAGATACCATCCCCTAAGCTATTAGCGATACTCTGCCCACCCTCCACTGGCCAAATGTTACTGCACGTGATACAATTACTATCATGTGCTTGTCCTGCCATTGTGCTCTTGCTCACTTGAATTCTCACTTTGCTTATTTTTTGATTACCGTTTGTTGAGGACTTCCGCTTACTTATTTTTGGACATGCCATCAACTCCTCCCCTCGTGGACTCCCCTGTCCACCACTAGTGATGAGAGTGAGATACGTTCTCGCTTTCTCACTTCCAGACGTTATTACAGAAAGATGTGACGCTCAGTACCTTCATCAGTTGAAACCAGAGTTTCGGTAACCTGGATTTAGAAAGTAGAGTTTGTGTGTGGTATAAATGCAGCAAAAGTACAGTTTTGAACTATCTCGAAACAGGGGTTTGTAATTTAAATTTTGTGTCAAATGTTAGGTTTTGTGTGCTGTATAAACATAGAAGCTTAGAGTTTGTTTGTAAATACATAGCAAAAAAGTACGCAGCATCTGTTATAGTTTTTGCAACTGTTTGGCAGCAAGGGATATCACACATACCCTTCTGTGGTATGATTTTATTCGGAAGATGTCTGCTCATTAATAAAAATTTATATTCATTGAAATATCCTCAGTTTTTTTTACAAGAGGTCACTAACCATTGAGTTTGTGCTCAGAAAAAAGTACACTGTGTTTCATGTTACAGTTTTTGTTTTTAAAAAAAAAGGGATGTCGCAGGTACCATTTTGTGGTATCATTGTATTTGGAAGATGTTCGGCTATTGAATAAATATGATATTCCGTACAAAAAACATGTCCGACTTTACGCAAAAGACAACTCTGAACATGGACATATCCTTGCATAGCTCAATATTATTTAACGTTTTGGGTTTCTAGAGGAGTGATGAAATTTTATTTGCAGTATTAAATAAAATTAGCAAGTTGTCTGGTTAATAAAATCTGCATTTTATTTGCCCAGTTTATTTACACCAAAGATCAGATGTGTGTTCATGGGGGACACACAAGTTGAAAGTTTAAATGCATATTTTCAACACTTCCTCTCATTCGAATTTTCAACACCAATTAACAATCGTAGTTCTTAAAAAAATCAATGTTTTTTTTTTGGGAACAGCCTTTTGCAACTCATCTGGCTTTGTACTTGGTGATGCTGCCATCAGCTCTGGTCTTTAAACGCAATACCTAGCGACTGTCAATTTACCTTCTTTCCCTCAAGTAGGTCCACCAATTCCCAAACTTTGTTCTCTTTTATGGATTGAATTCCTTCTTCCATTTGCTGTCTTTCACTTGGCAGCATCAGATGACTTTATTGCCGAACTGTAGGAATTAGAGTGACTACATCAGCAAGCAGCACAGTACTTCAAATATTCTGGTGCTTTCATCTCCTATCTTAGATGATTACTAACACTGTTGTTTGTCACTTCCTCTAAATCAGCACTGTCTTCCTCTGCATCTAATTTTTTTTGTCTTTTTCTGAAACTACATATTGTGACAGGACGACCTTGTCACCCTTTCTGACAATCACTGATGTAGCATTTGGCTTAATCTTCTCTTCCTTGAAGATTACGTCTCGTGACAGGACGATCTTGTCTTCCTTTGGGATCCATACTCAATAGCCATCTCTCTCGCTGCTGTAACCAATGAAGTTTCCAGGAACACACTTCTTGTCCCATTTCTGTCATCTTTCTTTTGGGACACGAACATAGCATTTCATACCAAAAATATGGAGATGATCAATCCCTAGAGCATCTTGATTAAGCCATAATTATATTGGTGCTTTTCCTTTGTTCTGTATAGGTCCTGTGCGACTGATGACATAGCACACAGTGTTTACTGCTTCTGGCCAGAGTTTTAGAGGTAAATTCTTTGTATGCATCATTGACCGTGCACTTTCAACAAGTGTCCAATTTCCACACTCTGCGGCACCATTTTCTTCAGGAGTGTAAGGCATCAACTTCCTCTTGAATATGCCCCTCTTCTGCAAAATCTCTTGTATTTGTTTATTTTCAAACTCAGTTCCATTGTCACTTATGAACTCTCTCACTTTCAGTCCCGTATTTTCTGCCTTTCTGCCTCATTAAAAAATACTGTGACGGTGTGCCTTTAAACACAGCACAAATGCTCGCCTATTATGCTCTGCTGAATTATGTGTCCTACGAAGAGTGTCGGCTGGGTTATTTAACATACCTGTCTATGCCCCCGTTCAACAGTTCGACATCCGGCGTTGCGGGACGGGGCAGGTCCAGGCCTGGCTTCCTCGCCGTGCTCAGTTGGTCAACTGCATGACGAGGGAGTCTTCCCCCCTCCACTTCCCCTCTTCGATACTTGGGTCTGCATTGCCTAGACAGTGCGACGCCTCTCCTACGTCATCGGGCGCAAGTGCACTGGCAAGACTATCAGCGCTACCTTTTTGGAGTTTCCTCAACACCTGACGTCACAAACTCTGGAGGGCTGGATAGCCTACATATATTTTGGCCTGAAGACTGCCCGAGAGAGAACAAAGGGGTGAGCTTCCTAAAGGGAACGTTTATAAAGATTAGTATTTTTTAATGGACAATATAATTGTATTTGGGCATATACTACACAATTTTATTTACGCCCAATATCATTCATTGTAAAATTTTTAATCAGTGTTTTTTATAATTTTTATATTTTTGTATGGAAATTATTGGGGAATTTTGCTAAAGAAGAGAATTCATATTAGTCCAAAATTATATGGTTCAAAATGAAATCAGCATCACTTGTTCATTTCTCACAACTGGGATAACTTATAGTGCCTTTTGTTCCTATGGAATGGAAATGTTCTTTATTTGAGATTTTCAATGTATTTGTGATACCTGCGCAAAGTATTAACGAGTTTAGTATATTGATATATTCCATATATTGATATGGGTGTGCTAGATGGAGAAGGAAACATTGGTCACTGTCACGAGGTGGATGGTTTTTCTCCGGGTGCTCCCGCCCCGTGAAAATACTTTCAAGCCGTGACTAACTTCTGATTTTGATTTTATAAAGAAAAATCAGCGAAATCTAGAAAAATCATCTTTACAGCAAACAAAAGATTGCGATCCTCTAATCAATGTTTTCTACCTTGGACCACAGACATCAGCATGAATGAGTTCTCCTGCCTTCTCAGGTCGGTTCTTGCGAGTACCAAAACTTTTAATGGTGCTGTTTTCCATATATGCCCAATGCACATATCATTGACCTCATCAGTGGCTTATATTTTATACTTTTTCAACACCATTTTTACTTGCTGGGTGTCCTGATGACATAGTTATTCATACTACCACTGTACAGTGGGACAGAAACCAAATCTAGCAGGGAAAAAAAAAAAAAAAGTAATTTTCATTTGGAATGCGTACTGTTAAACTTAGTGTACAAGAAAATGTAATTTTTGCATTATATCTAACTGCAATTGTGATGTTACATGCCCATAATATCAATAAATCAAATAAAAAATAAAAATACATTAATATATTATTTGTGTATCATTATAAAATGTATTTTCGACACATTTAAACACGTTTTATTTTGTCCAGTTAGAATTAATCCACATGTTCATCATTAGAAGTTAAGTTACTGCTCTCGACCTCTTCTTTTTCTTTTTTTCCCCCCTTTTGTTCCTCCCACTCCCGAATTGGGTGCTGGGATACATGTAAAATTGTCGGTTCCCACAAGAGTTGTCGGACCTTAAACGGTAATAGCTCTTTCTTTGCCTGCAAAAATGGAGAAGCACTTGTTACTAATGGATCAGAACTTAATAGCAGACGACGAAAGACATCATGGTTATTGTATTCTCAAGATGACTTTCTTGCGTGTGACTCTCTAAACATTCTAAAGTGCTTGCGTCGAACCTCTTGTGCCTCTTCACTTAGCATACCTATCGACAGGATTACAGAGTCAATTATTCTTCCTCCGTGTATGAGGATTTTGTGCACACTAGGTGGAAGAAAGTACCAAGGCTATAGTTGAAGATAAAAACTTGCCGTCTCCTCCGTAAATTGATCAAATTTGTCTACGTCAACTGGGAAATCACTCTATATAGTATGCAGAATAACTGTTCATTGAGTCCAGTGATTTCAGGTGATTTATTTGGAATGCGGAAGAATCTTCTTGCAGCGTTGCCTTCATTAGAATTTCCCACTCCCCTACATTTAGCTTGATCAACAATTAAACCCATTTCAGAACAAAATTGTTTCACAATTTCCTGCTTCTTTGTAGTTACCTTGATTTTGTTTTCTGGTTTTCGTATCTGCCATTGTTGCACATCAAGATGGTAACATATATGTAGAAGACATTAGAACAATCTTATATATGCATGTAAGGGAAACAAGCCAAATGTGTATTGTCCAACATTCAATACTTGTGGCCTTAACTGAATGAATGTCATTCATATATTTCAGAGTGGCATCACAAATGTAACACTTCTCACTTAGGGAACTGCAAACTTTGCCATCAACCACGGCCAGCACAAGTTGCGGTATTACATTAATATCCACTGCATCGACAACAACTGTTGTTGGGCTGTTGATGGGACGAAAAAATCTTTGAGAAGACAGACGAGGATTCTGCCAAATTATTACATTGTTTTTGGTTTCACTTGCAGTTGAATATATCTGCAAAGGCACCAAAGAAAGACACAAATATATCTGAATAACTTAGCTCTGCAGACTGACATGTTTGTTTATAAACACACTGATTATTGCGGCCATCACAGCCCCACTTAAATAATGCGTGCACTGTACGACAATTATGAATGCACTCTTTTATTACATCTTGCAGAATCATAAGTTGCTGAATTGTATGGTTCACAATAGCTCGAACAGTTACTTCAGCAGAAATCTCTGTAACTGTTTAGTATCCTTTGGTGGATAGCACTTATTTTTGGCATCTCTTACTACATTGTACGATGGGTAAATGTTACTATTTCCCAAGTCATACAGTATATTAAGATGTTTTTTAGATAGGTCATTTTCAATAAAAAATCCCAAGGCTTCATCCAAGCTATATGGCCTCTTTATATCTTGTAACACTTGTTAGTGTTGTTTCTGAAATGCCTATAAGAATTCCTGCAGCATCCCTCTTTCTGGACGTTCTCAAAGAAGCTTCCATAGCATGTACGAGCTCTTCGCATGACCTTTCTTGCAATAATGCACGGGCGGCTCTTTCAATGGGTAGAGAAGCACATACTCTCCCAAATAACGTTTAACATGCCCCAGCAAATAAGTTTTTTTTTATAGATCTTTCTTTCATAACTTAAGTGTAAAAGTAACATATTTGGTCATTAAGTCCTGTACCACTAGGCTGTGAACAGTGTCTCCTTAATTTAGGCGTGGAAGATATTTTTCCTCGCTTTGGGGCACAGACGGTCTGTGTCCATGCTGCTGTGGCAGGTGCGTGTAGTCTGCGATGTGTTTTCTGACGTTGTGACACATTATGTACTGTTACTGTTCCAGTATTATATTCTAGATTGGAAAATTTGTGTATATTTTAAAATAACAGTGCATGATATATTAGTTTTTAAAGTTTGTGTATTATTGAGTTTTTGATGTTTATTCACAGCATTTATGTTACTGCGTTAAGGCCTGTCAACAACTGGGCGTACCTGTGGATGTGTCCGAATCTTGATGTCAAGGGACGTCACATTCACGCAGTCCGAATATGGTCTACAAATGCGTTGTCCGAAAGTGAGCTTTCAGAATACGACACTAGATCGCACTAAATCAGTCATATTATTTGTTGTTACCTAATTATATTTATATTGCTGAACTGTTGATAATAAAATGCTTGCAAGATGTGTGATTCAAATATTTATTTTTCTTTATGATATAGGCCCTAACTGTTTAATTTTAATTAAGCTCGGTAACTGATATCCAAGAAATTACTTAAATGTTTATCCTTCATATTAAATAGTTCAGACTGAACACAGACCACACTAATCAGCATTTCATCACATTTGTCTTGAGAAAATTGACCTTGGAAGTCCATTGTTTACATTTACAATGTGTACATTCCACGAATGCACACGAAAATATCTGTAGTCTTCTTTTTCTATCATGTTATGACAGAACTTGGGACGAAAGTACAGTTTTCTGGATGCTTTGACTTGGGTCACAGGCTGACTTACGACACGGGAGGTTGGGACAGCGCCATGATGAGGGTCACGTGAACCAATCAGCATATCCTTATCCTAAGACACAAGTTCAGATAGTGCAATTATAGTTAGGGCTTTACTGAACTTACATGTTACATACCGTATTTATTAAAAAAAAAAACAGTGAACAGAATTAAAATTTTTTAGGGTACCAGTTAGTGTATCACGACAGGCATTAAATTAAAAATCTTGGTCCTCCAACACCACAACTTATTATAACGCGAACCTATCATGCTCAAAAGAGAAAGCATGCATGTAATTTGAGTAAAAAAAACCCATTAAACCATTTGGTTAGCAAGATACGATGATAAAACCGCATTTTATTTTTGTGTTGTATTCTTTTTGGTTCTGACGATACATGAGCAACTACAGGTGTTGTCGGCGTAAAACTTTTGGATGAGAAAAAAACATTTAGGGAACAAACTGCATATGCAAAATGAAATGAAAATGGTAATGCTGGGATACGTAGACATAAGAAATCAGTTAAACAAAGTATACAGAAGGTCACTTAAAAACAAAATGAGCATGTAGAAATAATAGATACATAAATTCTACAATAAAATAATGCAATAAATTTTGTTTAATTTTTTTGATTCAGGTTTTTGAGATTATGATGAAACTACTAAAAGTGAAAACCCGGGTGGGTTTAGAGGCTTGTTAGTTCGTTGCATCTTCAATAAAGTATTATTTTTATTTTTTACTCTGTGCCCTCCTTTGAAATTCTTCCTGGAGCCGCCACTGCAATAATGGCATAACATGTTTTCTTTTTGTTTTCACCCCACTTTTGCTAAAACATATCCTAGGTCTTCCTCGTCTTGAAGGACCGTCCAGGTTTCACTGCTGCTGGTGTGTGTCCCACATTTGTACTGCACAAAACTTTTCCATTCAGCCACGTACTGCTCTTCAATAGAAAACAATCTTTTGTTCTATTGCAATATTAAATACATACCTGAAAGCACTCAAATTTATTCTAATCTTGTTGCATGTGTCCATAGAGCAGTCTTCTATGTCAAACTTTTGTGCTACATAATCAAATAATGCATCGTTGCATTACTCAATATGCAACACTTTTTTTTTGTGGCTGGTAATGTTTCAAGAAAGAGCAGACAGATGGCGCGCATGGCAGGGCGAGTTGTGAGCCAAGAGCGTTACTCAACAGATAGCAGCACGTTCGTCTCCTTCTTGATCCAATCTTTTTTAAAGTTGACTTTTCTTCTATTACTGGCTTGAAACAACATGAACTTGAAATATATTTCGTCAAGTTATTAGAAAAAATAATTCAACAATACCATGCAATATTTCTGTATGCTTTTGGAATTAATATCAAGCACGTATGGAATGCATGGATGGAGTGTGGGGATACGACGTGAAAAGAACTCTCAAGATTTCGAAGTTGAGTTTCATTTGGACACAAATTGTTTTATTGTGCATTTAATTTTGAACACCTATACATTACTACTTTAGCACAAAGTTTAGTTTGTAACTCTAACGAATCGCTGTTTTGTGACCACGTAAAATAAAATGTATTAATTAATATAGAAACTCTTTTCTTATAGCGTATTTTCTGCTTGTCTAATGTGCGTCGGCACTGTACTCAGAATAGCAGACGTAATATTAACTTTTGTTCATTCGTGCATCAGCTGATACAGGATTTTGTAAATGGCACTTTGTTTGTTTCGTATATGTCAAATTGCCACTCACTGACTGTCATAATCTTGCCAAGTTATATGAGACAGACAATAATGGTGCACCAACAAAATTGATCGAAAAACATAATTTACTTTGATTTGTTTCAATGAGACGGCAAATGTACAAGATTTTTTTTAGCAATTACATACAAAATTTAATAACATTTTTTTTTGAAATGACATTACAGTTAATTTTATGTATTTTTGATTATTCCATCAAATCTTATCAGCCACAACGCTCTTTGGGGTGTGACTTTAGAAGACACATGTTGAGACATGTTATAGTGGATTAAAACTAATTTTGAACTGTAAGCATGGCTAGTTTTGTGTTGTCGCGATTTAATTTGTGAAAACACAAACTTTAGGAGTAATTAGATGTAATATTTAATTATCAGTTAAGTTAGATTGTATCTCAAGCTCAAAGTCTGTACTTTAAAATTTCATATGCTTTTTGATTTGTTACAATTGGTCCTAAAATTCACGAGATTAACAAGAAGATAGAGTAGCGTGTGAACTTAACTAGCGTGAATAACTCGGAGCACCGGATACGGATAGTGGCGACACCTTGCGACTGTTTACCGAACCCTCTTGCACACTTTGCTTGCTAGTGGAGTTCTTCCCTCCCGTCTAACCATATTCGTCCTACCCTCTGTTGAAAGGGAGACGGTGGTATGTAGTTGGACGCGCAAAGGAGCAAAGTGTTTGCAGTAACTCGAAGCTCGCTGTAAATACTTTTCAATTTTCCAGGTTTTTCATAAAGAAAAGCGTATCAGTTAATTGTGTCTGAAGAACTGAGTTTCTATATAGTAAATAATTATGCAGAAAAAGCCACCACTGAATAGAGCTCAAAAAAGAAATAAGGGGTCAAAATGTAAGCGTGTCTTTGTAAATAAAACAAAAGAACAAAATGACTACTTTAGCTGACGGAAATCCGGGAGTGCCCCACCGGGAATCGAACCCAGATCGCCTTAGTGAAAGGCAAGTGCTCTAGCCACTCGGCCCCTAAATTACAAGAGAAATGTTTAATTCTATATATTTTCATTAGGAAGCAATAAAAAAAAAAAAAACAAAATTACTAAAACATAATAAAAGTACGGAATTCCATCACTACCTCTACCTCGCAATGGAATAAATTGCTTTTGTAAACCATTTCTTGCCTTGGACATATTGTTGAAAATGCAATTATCTTTTTTAACCACGACATTGTGGTACAAGCCTAGGAACTTTTCTATTAATAATTGCAAAGTAGTTTGTTCTCTGTCACTAGGCATCATTTTTAAATTCCATTCTCAATCACAGAGTGTTTTTTTTTGCGTCCTAACGTATTACACCATATACACGAGCGCGTACTTACTCTCTGTCGCATGTAACTTGGCAAGATTGTGATAGTTCGACGAAAGTAGCACCAATGTTTACTTTTCATTTATGTATCCTTTCGCCATCAGCTGGTGCATCAAGTGGCAGCTGTATATTTATTTTATAAACACGCTGTCAGATAACCCACTTCCCATTGTAATGCTAAACAAATTTTAATGTATTTATACTCTCACATCTGCCTAAAAAATTTGTAGGGTTTTAAATATAAAAACAGAAAACCTTGCAAAAAATGAAATATTTGTTACCTATTTATTACAGACAACGAATTTGGTTTGACATTTGCGAGACAGTCATTTTAGTTCTTATTACACTTTGGATGTTACAGCTAATATGTTAAGACTGGAAATAAAAGTAATTCGGGAAACTTGCTTAACAACGCACGTTTCATTCGCCAACAAACAACTTACCAACGATTTTTGCAAAGCAGTTATTCTGCTATTACTGATACTAAACAGCTTGAGTTAGAAATATGTGGCATGGAATGATGTAAGTATTGCTTCAAAACAACCCACGCACATCCCATTTTCTTAGTTTTGTTAATACAGAATAGTAACAACACGAAAATAACAAAAATATGGGTTTGCGGGAGAACTTTGTGTGTAATGGATGTTAGTGTAATGAAAACGATTACCAGCCCAATAGAAATTACTAGAAATCAAAATTGCTGTACACGGAATACTCAAAGATTTATACAGAGCTCGCGGACAAATAAAACCATTGGTATCTGTTCGTAAATTTGTTATTTTAAACAAGAAAACTATATTTTGTTTCTGGCTGGTTGTAGTTCGGGATCTGGCTAACATAGTGGAAGGGCGTGTTGTAACAGATGGCGTGGTAGAGCTTGTTGTGAGCCGAGCTTGTACCTCAACAGGTAGCAGCATGGTGGCCTGCCTCTTGATTCAGTCTTTGTAAAAGTTCACTTTTTTCTTTTTACTGGCTCAAAACGAGCGTTTGAAATATATTTAGTCAAATTATTTGAAAAAATTATTCAACTATACCCTCTGATATTTCTGTAGGATTTTGGAATTAATATCAAGCATGTATGGAAGGTGTGGAGAGTGGGGGTACGACATAAAAAGAACTTCCAATGGAAATTTGAATACGAACCGTTTTAATGTCTGTTTCATTTTGAACACACATAAATTACTACTTTAGCACAAAGTTTAGTTTGTAACACTTATAACAGCTGGTTTGTGAACACGTAAAATAAAACGTATTAATTCATCTAGGAACTCTTTCTTATCCGCGTATTTCTTGCTTGTTTGATGTGCATCGGCAGTGCAGTCAGAATAGCCAACGTAATATTAATTTTCATTCATTCATGCATCAGTTGATACAGGATTTTGTAAATGGCACTTTGTTACGTATACATCAAGTTGCCACTCACCGACTATCAAAATCTCACCAACTTACATGAGACAGACAATATGCGTGTGCATAATGTACTTTTACATAGAGTTCTTTGGTTCCTTTGCCTCTGTGTATCACAACGTTGTACTGTGTTTGTAATAAAAATGGAAAATCTTGGAATTACTTGTATAAATACTATATCACATCTCACTCTCAGATTGCTGTACAGAGTAAATATCACCTGTTTTTGTCATATTGCCACTGAATTGCACGACTCAGTAGTTGAATAAATTGGTGTAGACGTGTATAATTAGTTACTTTTCAATTTTTATATTTTCTAACACATTTTAACAGTTAATAATGGCATGCTATTGCATTCACATCTGTAACACAAAATGTGTGTATGTATACACTATAAAAGTGCAGGAATATAAAATATGGGAGTACAACTAAGGTTTGAGAAAATGCAATACTAAAATCTGATGACTTCTTATTCCATTTGATACAATTTTTTTTAGATTACATTTGCATAACACTAAGAGGAGTTTTTAATAGCAATTCTAAAATTATATGAACAATTATTTTTAGCAAAAGTCTGAAAATACCAAGTGAAAAAATGAGTGGTTTGCTGTATTGTTCTCTCTTTACGCTTTATCTGCTCACTGTGTCAGGAATACTGTAGTGGGAAATTATAAGCGAAAAAACATGTTCGTTTAAAAATGCATTAAAAAAAATGTGAAAATAATTTGTATTAATATTATTTCTGGATCTATAAGAAAACAATGGTTTAGTTTTTTTCTGCAAGGCTATAAGCGATTTTACAGAAGTTTTGTTAGGGTATAATTGCGTACTATTGATAAAGTCAAGGTTTTCCATGTATCAAGTTGGTTTCAAACAGTTCTTGCTTTTGGCAAATATTATTCATTGCTATTAATTTAAGGAAAATAAATATAATATAAATAAAAAATAATTTTTAGAGATGAAAAAAAGTTTTGGAGGAACGCCTTTGAGCTATGGCATAAGACCAAAAGATTTAGGTTGAATTTCCCTTGCCAATTTCACTTTCCACTGTTTTTTTACGGGGGAAGGTAGTAAATGCATTACATAGTGAGCTGAAACAGTGTAAAGAAATAAAAAAGTGCAGTATAATTTTAATATGTGATGCTAAAATGCATTCATGAATTCATCAGTTAGAAATACAATTATTTATCTCTTTCCAGTAACCGAAGGGAATGACGAGCATTGGCAAAATTGGTAGCCAGGAGTTTGATTATGTTTGGGGCTTCAGATTTTAGTGTCCTGCCCCC
Source organism: Clitarchus hookeri (assembly GCA_002778355.1). Lineage (NCBI taxonomy): Eukaryota > Metazoa > Arthropoda > Insecta > Phasmatodea > Phasmatidae > Clitarchus > Clitarchus hookeri. The sequence continues at coordinate 92,916 of NQII01004238.1, forward strand.
TCTCTGATTAAGTTCAAAGTGTGAGTTCAAAACTTCATAAACTTTATTAAGGTCTTATATAATGTAGACATGATTTTATCATTTTTCTGTTGCAGTTTTGATATTTCTGGCTTCGAACCTCTGCCCCTATCAGAAAATGAGTACAACAAAGATTGTCTTTCTGATCTTGTGTCAGAGTACCAGCAAGAGGAGCCACATGTCCACTTTCAAGTGCTTCTTGCTGGAAAAATAAAGAGAATTTATTACTGAAATATTAATTTATTTCAAACATAAATGTCTTTTAAATAAACTTTCTTCACTGCTATTTGTTAAGGGTAAGCAGAGTGATTTTTTCAAAGGAAACTTCACACCAATAAGTAAGCCGTATTTTTACTATTTGTAAACCATGCATTACTTTATATTTACAGAATGCAATTTACACATTATCACAAATTTGAAGAGTACAATTTTATCCTCACTTTTTGAAAAAGATATTTTTGTAATTAGATATTAATTTTATTTACTCAAATGACTTAATTTGCAATAATTTTTAGGAGCTCAGGTTTTAAAATAAGAACTTCATTATGAAGCATTTTCATTACTAAGTATAAAAGTTGAGGCTTTATTGATGCACGTCTTAATGAGATTTTACTGTCGTACAACTGACAATGCAAACAGTACAATAAATGGTATATAAAATATGATTAAAGTAACACAAAGAGCTGCAAAACTGAAAGTTGATGGTTTGAGTCTCACTCCTGGTACACAATTCAGAAAGGGTTGTATACTTTTAAACATAAAGTCATGTACATTTATTATCAATGAAGGGAATGCAGACAAATAAGAGTATGAACCCAATGATTCCATTTTAGAACTGCAATTTTGTATAGAGGCACGATTTTGTGGTAAATCGCGATAAAACTAAATAATACCAAAAATACACGAAATACAGACAAATGCACAATATCTCACAAAATTAGCTTTCTCCACAAGAAATTAACTCTTCTTCCATGTTATATATCCAAATTTACTTCGGCACTATAAAAAATTGCGACATGTAGGTAAAAATACGTCCGACTCTCGATTACTCAGAATTTGTTACTATATTGTACCGTTAAATAAAGTAAACAATGCAACAAATATGGTTGAATAGTCAGCAACAAAAGGCAACAGCTATATTGAAAATCAAAATACGATAGTTTCTCTGATTAATCAAGTGAAAGGTTACATTTGTGACTTTTGTACTTTAAGGTAGTACATAAACATAATTGAATTTGAATGAACTTATTTATTAACATTCCTTACGGAACAAAATTTCTTTAAATCGTGGAGTTTTTTATTTAATGTTTCATTACATGCGAGTTTCAACCGTTGGTACTTTTCTTTTTTGCATTTGCCATGTTTTTAGTGGGTTTCCAGCGACAGTAAATTGAGGTTAGTACACATTTTGTATTAATGTTGGGGTTATGTCTTTAATTCTTTCCAGAATGTCAAAGCCAAAGGTATCCGTTAATGGCAGGACCAAAGAATTTACGAATTACGGATTTTACGTTACTGATAAACTGCTAATGTGCAAATTCTGTAACTGCAGGCTAGACTTCGAGAGACTCGACACACTCGTAAAACATATCGCGAGTGACAGGCACAAGAATGCAAGACAAAAATTGAGTATTAAATGACAAATTTCAACAGGAGAATATGCGACTTTAGCCAAAACGGTGAAAGACAAAAAAGAAGAATTCATAATCAAAATCACAGAAGTATTTGTGTAGGCTAATGTGCCGGTGGAGAAGTTCGATCAACCCAAACGTCAGGAATGGTTTCAGGAGTATGTGAAGTGTGGTCGTAACCTGCCAACAGCCATTTGACTGCGAAAAAAATACGTTCCTTTCATAGCAGAGAGAAAAATGGAGGACATTAAATTGGCTGTAAAGGATAATCCTATTGCTGTGTTGTGTGACAAAACAACAGACAGCGGGAATCGTGTTTTCAATGTCATTTTCAAGACTCTACAACCATCCACGTCACATCAGTATTTCTTGCTGCATCTGTAGTGTTGGACAGTGAAAATGCCACAAGTATGAAGTGCGCTATGAACAGATAGTAGTGTTTGTGTCTGATTTAGTACGATACATGAAAAAATGTGCCACACCACTACAGGGTTCGTTCGGGGATCATCTAATCCATGTACAGTGTTGGGCACACAAGCTTCATTTGGTTGGAGTTGTGTTGCAAGCAAACCTGGAGGAACTAAATACTACTGTGGTGAAAGTGAAGCATGCTTTCATTAAGACAAGAAAACACAAACACTAGTACCTGGAATTTCTGCAGGCCAAGTATCCAAACACTCCTGCTACGCAAAAATTGTTTCCTCAGCCAGTAGTCACACATTGGAATACTTGGTTCGAGTCTGTTAATTATTTGAATGAACAATTACAAGATATTGTTGAGTTACTTGACAAAATCAGTAAAGAAAATAGTGAGGTTAAATTTTTAAAAGAAATGAATGCAGAGAAGCTTAATGTGGCAAAAATACAAGTTTTGTTTGTTTATGAGAACTTTCAGGTTTGATTGATTTGCTCACTTTTCTTGAGGGGTCAACCTACCCTACTGTAAGTTAGATCTCTTGAGTACTGGTGTATTTTCTTCCACCCTGAATGTGCGCTTGTGTAAGTTATATGGATTGAAGGAAGCAAATATAAAGCAATACCTTAAGCTGACGGCAGATAAATGTGGAGTGAAATTGGCTCAACTGGTCCACAATGATCTCTGTCAGAAAACATTTAAAGCCATTGGGTTTCTTTTCAACCCTAGAAATGTGTGCAGACTTAGCATCGAAATTGCAAACATCCATACATCTATTAAAAACCCAGCTGCCCACAGATACCTTCTAACATGGCTATGTGGCCATTAAAAAAAATAGTAGAAGAAATGTTGTCAGAGACTAATGAAATTGACATTGCTAAAGTGCTTTGTTACCTTAAGGAGACTACAAAGAATTTTGTCAGACAAGCCTAGGAGCTTCCTACATCAAATGTAGACTCAGAACGTTCATTCTCAAAGTACTCTGTTAAAGTTAGGGACAGAAGGCAAACACACACACCCAACTTTTCAATAAGTTTCTTGCACCTAGACAAGAAGTTATTTTTGTTGTAAATGTGCATTTGCAAGAAGGTTTATCAGGATAATTAAAACCAAACAATGTAAATTAAATCCAGAACTATATAATGTACATAATTTGTGCTTAAAAACAAAAATACAACCAATAACACCGAAATCTGAAAAATAACACCGAAATGCTCTTAAAAATAAAACCACAAAATCTTGCCTCTATAGTCATGGTTGCTCTTACCTGTAAGACACATAGAACCCACCCCTACCCCCTCTTATAGGTTTGCAAGTACCAGTCCTTTTATAATGTCCCCTCATATTCACTACAATGTGCCTCTCAACTGAGCTCTTCTGTGTAAATGTAAGCCCACACCAATCACAAGTGTATGGTCTGTAGTTAATGTGTGTCAAGCTGTGTCTCTCCATACTAGGCTTTGTTGTAAAACTCTGCCCACACTTACATTTGAACTTCCTCTCCGTGTGGCAAGCCATGTGGCTATCCAAGTTATATTTCACAGCAAACTTCTTATCACATACCAAACACTTGAATGGCGTCTCTTTAAGATGTACAGTCATAATGTGAACTCTGAGGGGGTGCTTACTAGAAAATGATTGAGCACAGTAGGAGCACACAAATTTTTTTTCTCGCTTCTCGACTGAAATTTTATGAACCCTTGCGACATGAGTCTTGAGCTTTGATTCTGTGTAGAACAACATACCACAAACAACGCACAAAACTTTCTTGCCCTTGTGATATTCAATATGCTTAAGGAGGCTGTTTTTTAACCGAAACATCATGCCACAAATTTCACAAATGAAGAGCCTCTCACCAGTTCCATGCTTGCTTTCGAAGTGATTCACAAGAGCACTTTTTGTACAAAAGGTAGAACAACACACATCACACATAAAGGGTTTGTCTAAGCTGTGTGTTAGTTCATGTGTCTTGAGGGAGCTCTTAACTTTGAATGTAGCTCCACATTTATCACACTTGAACTTTCTTTCACTACTGTGAATGATCATGTGCTTCCTCAATCTTGACGCATACTTGAACTTGCGATTACACATAGGACATATGGGTAGGTCATGTATCATTTCCAATAGAACCTCATCACTGCACAAACAACAAATCAACATTAACAACATTATTTCATCACTCATACATTCTAACTCATGCATTACATAAACTGACAAATATAGAAGAAGAAACAAGTTAATTAAACATATCCTGAGTTTAAGTTTGATTTTACCCCCACTCATTACCTTATGTTTGTAAAGAAACCTGGTATTGGAATACCATTAATTCAATTACTCTTTGTAAAAATAAATTCTATTCAAAGCATTATTGTAATGGGTATTAACAGTTTTAGAACAACATTTATTCATTGAACTCTAAATGTATTAATAAAACCTACAGGAATCAAATACATATACATGAGAACCTCTCTATTTTGACCCCCATTTATAGTGACTGTCTATCTATAACGACTCGTTTTTGAAGAACAATTAAAATTTGGGTGATAAAAGTTGAAAATTTGAAGGAAATCAGCCAAAAAATTAATTTGTTGCACTTTTTTTCGTTGCTGGACATTGTGTTTCTCTTGGGTAAGTGCTACACTCCCCATAGTGCACATCTAAAAAAAATACCACCCCCTTAAGCCACCAGTGCTACTACACACCCCTCACCCCTAAGGCAACCAAATGTTACTGCAAGCTACAAGACTTCAGTCACGTGTTTGTCCTGCCAATGTGCTCTTGCTCACTTGCCTTCTCACTTTGCTTACGTTATTAGAAATTGGAATCCTCTTGGTTTTTGTTTACTGTTTTTTGGAATATGCTATCACTCCTCCCCTTGTGGCCTACCCCTCTCTCCCTGTCCATCCCATGGATGGAAGGAGAGCAAGATACATTCTCGCTTGCTCACTTCCAGCCTTATCCCACATCCCTGCACTTTTACTGGGTTCAAAAGAAGTCACGATAGAAAGATGTGACCTTCAACACCGTTAGACCATCAATAGAAACCAGAGTTTCGATAACCTAGGTTCCGGAAAGCAGAGTTTGTGTGTGGTATAAATGCTGTGAAAGTGCAGTTTTGCAGTATCTCGAAACAGAGTTTTGTAATCCAAGTTCGTGATAATGATTAAAAAAATATATATAAGGTTTTGTTTCTAAGTATATCGCAAAAAAGTACACAACGTTCAGTGTTACAGTTTTTTTAAAACTGTTTGGCGTTAAGGGATGTTGCAGATACCCTCCTGCCTGTGGTAATATTTTATTCTGAAAATGTCTGTTTAGTAATGTAAATTAATGTTTTGTTAGAAAATCCTCTTTATTTTTTAGCAAGGTACCACCTAAAATTGAATTTGCGCTCGGAAAAATGTGCACAGTGTCAAATGTTATTGTTATGGCAATTGATTGGCGACAAACGGGGTTGCAAATAACTTTCTGTGGTATAATTTTATTCTGAGACTTATTAATATTAATTAATATGTAGTTGAAATCTTTTCTGGTTAAGGGGCCATCAAAAATTAAATTTTTGCTTGCATAAAATTACCCTATGTTCAATGATACAGTTTTAGTAATTGATTAGCGACAAGTGGTTGCAGATAAACTTCTAATGTTTCATTTCATTTGGAAGATATTAAAATCAATAAACATTTTGTCGAAATAATTTTTCTGCAAGAAGCCACCTAAAATTGAATTTGAGCTCAGAGAAAAGTGTGCAGTGTTCAATGTTACCATTTTTGTAATTAATCGGCGATAAAATGAATTGCAGATATGCTTCTGTGGTATAATTTTATTTAGAGTAAGTCTGACTATTGAATAAAATAAATATTCCATGCAAAAATAATGCTGATTTTACACCAGAGACAAATGAAAAAAGGCTTACAATGCTTGGTATATCCTCACATCGCACAATGTTTTCAACATTTTGGGCGACAAGGGGAGGCTAAATATATGTCTTTTGGGTATAATTTTTTTTAGAGGATGTCTGCCTATTGACATACAACTGGAGTTTTGGAGCTGTACGCTTGCGTATATAGACGGCCAGCTGTGGGTCCTTCAGCTCCCTTTGGCCGGTTAGGAATCTTCGAGCTGGAGCTCCTCCCTTAGTGGCGCAGGCCGCATTTGCTCAGGGAAGGCTAGAAGTGCGGTTTTCCTTGTATGAGGATTGCATTGCTTCCGTGAGCTTAGGGGCAGCAGTGGGCTGCTTGGGCTGGCTTCTATCGCACGCGGAGGTAATTAACGGACATGTGACGTCTGACATACTCGTGTAGACGGCCTTGACTGCGGTGTCCTTGGGTGCTTCTTGACTAGGGGTATGCTAGTGGGCTCTGGAAGCAAGTTGCCCTGGATTCAAACCCTGCCCGGGGTGACGTACCATCCCGTGAAGATGAGGCGAAGTCTATTTAGTAATTATGTCAATTCGCGTCACGTGTTAACGTCATGTTTCCTTTGGCTGAAGTTCTCTTATATTCACAACATAAAAAGTCAAGATGGCAGAAACACGAGTAAAATCCACCAATCATTTTATATATTCGTTTAAATGAAAATGATGGGGTCTGTAGAATGTATTTCTACGGTAAAGACATTTAAAACTGGTCTGTATACTCTTCTAATAGCTAAAAATAGCAATAATTAGACAATAAAGACAACTTTACAAGTACATGACATTTTGGCATTTTTTAGCAAAATAAAATGGTTCTTAGTTACAGATGGATGTTTGCTCACCAGATAGAAAATACTGTCTCGTGCAATAGTTTTCTTTTATATACGACTATTAGTACATTATGTAACTTGAACATCAAGGGCTTTCCCTAAATAACTGGAACAAAGCAACCGGCGGGCGAGTACGTCTACTGTTGTAACTGGACGTATCCCATTTTGTCTACTTGCCTCTGGGGGGGTTTGGAGAAAGCAGCGCGGGTTAGTTGAGTGGAAAATGCGCAGGGCTTGATGCACCACTGTCATTTGCGGCCTGGAGTGGCCAAGAGTGGGAGTTGGCAACAACATCCCAAGGTTGCCTACACAGTCGTTACTACTGTTCCCTATCTCCACTGTCAAGCCCCTCGCCTTACAAAGTGAGGTATAGTGCAAGCTCCGGGGTCTCACTACTTCACGTAGAACAGCACAGCGCAAGCAGTGAGAAGACTGTGCGAGAATGCGCCACGTGTTGTATTTGCCGCATAAATCAAAAAATTACGAGACTGATGAATACAACATTTCTGTGAAATGAAGGACATTTAATCAGCATGGTAAATGTGGCACTAGAATTACAAATGTTGTCTTAGCTTGCCAAGTAAAATTAGACCTCATCTTGCCATGAATTATCTTTAAAAAAATATTTTTTAACTATCACATGTGGAATAAAGAATCACCTCCATATGCCAAACAATATTCACATTTGCATGGGTTTCTGAAAATTAAATATGTTATATTTCAAATAAATTTATTTAAATTCTTATTTTATTACAATTTGGGGGACATTTATACTAGTTGAACGCTGATATAAATTTAAACAATTTGCATCTTAAAATTATGCGACCGAAGGAGAGAGGATGTTTCGTAAAGCTGATGTCTTCGCAGGGAATACAGAGATCAGTTAACCAAAATTGCACTTTCGTGCCGTAATTATTTTTTGCATTAAATTATAGGCATCAGCCAAAATTTATTAGACTAATCGCACAAATACATAAAAAAAATAATTCACATTTACTGGTAGCCGACAGTGATAATCAGTTAGGTTAAGTTTTTTAATTAAGGACTTCCGTCGTCTAGCCACGATTGCTTTTTACGAAACGCCATTGAGATATGGAGCTAGAATACAGTTGAAAAAATCACTCACAGCTACGCAACCTCAAAAAATGTATAGAAAATAGGCAAAATAAAAACTAACAAGTTTTTGCATACCTATATTAAAGCATCAACTTCCGACAAATAATACTTGTTTAGAACAGAGAGTTAAGTTCGAAACACACACATGATTTGTTTAAAAACGTGTAATAACTTATTGTACACATTTCTGTAAATATGTATATTTGAAAATTAACATTGAGACGTTTAAAAAAAATCACTTCATTACAGACAACTCTTAAGTCATTTCAATAAATCCTAGCTTAAGTATCTCGTAAGAAAAGTAATTTAGTTTCACATCCACAGTGGTGAAGGTCTTTTTCAGTCACATGGCACTTTATGGGCGAAATTTGACCCCAGATATCTTTTTATACGTGACATTCAGACGCTGAAAAAATGAATAAAAAAACTAATTTTGTATATTTAACTGCTAACGTTTGTACTAAAGGAATCAAGATTTATCTTTCAAATTATGATAAAGTAAGAAATAAACAAACTCATAATTTTTAAACAAAAAATTGTTTTTCTTCAAACACCCTTGAAGATATTTTTTAAGACATTAGAGACAAAAGATATCTTCTGAAACAAATTCTTGAAACACATCATCGTTGTTATGTTTTCCATTTTGAACGAAAGTTGCAATATTACAAGTATACAATAAACTTTCTGTGTACGATTATATATATATATATATATACATATATACACATATAACACACACACACATACACGTATGTGTGTGCGTGCACGTGTGTGTGTGTGTAGAAAAGAGAGAAAAATGGTGTATAAATATGTCAAAAGTATTTCCCTTTGTTGATCATAATTCACATATTATAGTAAATAGAGAAGGACAATTTTCTTTGGCAGTTTTAATGTTTTCTCTTATTCGCCTTTTAATAACGTTTCACTCTTAGGCTGTTTGAGTAGAGTGGAGTAACCAATCTCTGCGTTACCTTCCCCACCAGCAACATATACAATCAACAGTGGGCATTTACATTTGCAGATGTAGTAAAATATTTGGTAGACATATAAAAATGAAACATTTATGCTGAAAACACTTTACTTGTTTTAGTTGGTGAGATTTTCAGATGACCTAAGCTTTTGTAAAACTTGTTCGCATTATATAGTAAATAAGAAAACAAAATTTCTTAGTATTCCACATGAATTTTATTTCTACAATAGCAACATCCAAACCAATTTTTATGAAACATCTAAGTCATTAATATTCTGATATTAAATATGATCTTTCACTTCAAATGCATTTGGAAGTTCTAAGAAAAATATGTTGTACAAAACAAATTTAATGTAATGTATACTTCAGAGTTGCACAACATTAGTACAGTAACTAATGCTAAACTTTTGCTAATGCCTAATGATGTGTGATGTCAGGTGACCTACAGCGACGTCACGGTCGGGCAAGGTTTTGACGTGTCAGTCAGACACACGGGTGATTCAAATTACTGACCTTAACAGCTGACCGGGTCCCAGCTGATATATAATACAGGACACGTGACAAAGTCAAAAGTGGGTTTAGCGGTCCTGCAAACTGGGTGGCACACAGCTACGGGTTTACCTGTGCTGGAGGTGGCGCGGGGTGTCTGCTGATCCTGCTGCTGCTGGTGTTTACTGGAACAAGTGCCCAGACCTGGGGCCATGGTGGTACTGCGGCGAGTCCGGGGAGTCCTGCTGGTCTGGTGACACTGGAACCAGGGATTCGCGATCCCTAGTGGAACGAACCGTTCCTAACGTAAGTCGGTGAGGATCGGGTGTGGTCTTGATAGGGGGCTGAAATAAGGAGTGGGAGGGAGCTGGGAGGTGAGGCCTCTCCAGCTGGCGGACGGCTTGAGCTCTTTCTGCGGGGTTATACTGCAAAGTGCAGTTGGAGCTGGGTTACAGTTCCAGTTGGCTTTGGAGGCGGCAGCAGACTTCCTTTCCTGCCCCTTCGTACCACTCCTTTGGGTTACAGCATACAGGTAGGTACAAATATCAGCCTCACAAAAGGAGAGCAGGTTCCCTAGCTAGGTGTAGAGCAAAGCCAAGGCCGAATCGACCACAGTCATACCTAATTGCTTCAACCGGCGACAATTCAGCGTGGTGGGTTTACCATGGAAGTCCGACGACATTCGGTGTATGTCCAAAGGTGGGCAGTCCTCCAGAACCAGTCTATCACTCGTTCCGGCATCAGTTCAAAGCGGTGGATGGAGTGAATCAGCTGCACTAGGTGAGTGACAGCACTTGGATTGTGTTGCTAGTGGTTATGGCTCTGCCTTACTGCGCATCAGGTGCACAGTATGGGTGGCTGTCGACTCTGTATGTTTTACGACGTACGTGCACCCGGTTAAGGGAGCTCGCAGTTCTACTCTAGGTTTGGTAATTGGTTTGTCAAAGCTGCAGTCTCCTGCTTTACCCTGGTGGGCTGACTTCTACAGAGGATAAAATCACAGTCAACCTAGAATTAGCATTCAGAGGTTTGAGAGAAAACGTGTTTATTCCGTGAGGAATAAACACGGTGACCCGTACTACCTCCTAACTAATCAGGAACTGAACGGAAGTAAACTACATAAACCAGGTGAAGGGGACATATATTTAATCTGAGCAAGAACTGATGCGGCTAGGTAGCTATAATAACCACTGTCCCTAACTATCTAAATGCCGTTGTCCAGAAGGGACTTCCGAGGGCCACTACCAAAAGGGTAGTGTGGTTGCCATTACCAGAAGGGTAGGCTGTTCAAGGGGTTTGAAGACTTCTTTGAGGGTTGCTGGTGCAGGTCTTGAAGAGCTTCTGGTAGGTCGCGAAGACGATGGGGTCAAGAGAGAGCTACAGCATGCGAGGTGGTGGAGCGAGCTGCTGTAGATGAACTCAGAAGTACAACTGGAGAACAACTGCTGTTCCTCGGTGGTGCACAGCCATATACTCTACCTGCTCGCTGGCTTGTCCGGGGTGCGGGGATGCGGGTGGCAAGCTGCTCTGGCGGAGTTTTGCTCTCTAGCGCGATCCCCCGGCCCGTGGCTGAACTATGTGTCTCTGTAATGCTGGGTTGCCTTGGTTGCGCAAGCTTAGACACTTAATTCAATCACACGTGAGGGGTGCCCCCGCAACTAGGGGCGTACTTGGAGGCTCTGGTAGCAAGTCGTTTTGGGGTTCAAACCCCACCTGGGGTAACATCATGATACGTACAGATGAGGCAAAGTCGTGTTTATATTAGAGATGGGTCGGTTCGGTTCCAATTTATACCGGTTCTTGAGGTTTGACTCGGAACCGGTTTTAGGTTAACAACAACTACTCTGTTCTCATTTCTAAAAAGCAATAAATTTACTGCAAAACTCTGTCCATACCTCTCCCATCTCTGTCTTTATCACTCAGCCCCCCCCCCCCCC
>NQII01004238.1:104257-146032 GCA_002778355.1 Clitarchus hookeri
GTAAACCACACTGCTAGCCAATCAATATATTTCTCAATATATATAGGCAGAGAATAATAGCCTTGTCAAGGGGGCTGGAGAAGGGAAGAAGCTACGGTTTTTTTTTTCAAAGGTGTGGCATTCCAACATAGCAAAAAAACCAGCAGGTCTCTGCATAAAAGAAGCAAAAAAAAAAAGGAAGTGGAAGGCCTTGTCACTGCGTAAAAGAAGCAAAAAGAAAAAGGAAGCAGGCAGGTAAAAGAAGCAAAAAGAAAAAGTAAGCAGCTGGTAAAAGAAACAAAAAGAAAAAGGAAGCAGGTCACCCACTGGAGTTGTTGACATTCTTTTAATGACCATAGGTTAAAGCCACACCACAATGTTTAGGCTTTTAGAGCCACTGCAAGTTATTTAGTTAAAGTATTTTCCAAACATATCATAATCACCACCTTTAAATGTAAAAAAAAAAAGAATAATTTGTTACATATTTACTAACCTTAAATAAATTTAATAAAAGTTTATCTGTATACATTAAATCTTATCTTCACACTTTGTTATTTTTCTATTCTTCAGTAGGTTAAATAAAACATTTACTTAATTTTTCCTGCATGAAGTTGCAAGCAAAATGCAAATATTCAAAATGGAACCGAATACTGGAACCGATATTTAAATTGTAGAATCGGTACCGGAACCGGAAGTGATATTTTTTGTTATTCGACCCATCCCTAGTTTATATCTATGTCAAATAAGCGTCACGCGTCAATCGCCTCTGTTGCAAAGTAAATTCATCTGGGCAGAAAAAAATTTGGTGGGAGTGTTGTTGTACTGTCACTCACAAGAAAGTCTGGTTGGTTTCTGTAGCGCTCCTCTTCTTTGTGCTGGGCTGGGAGTTCCAGCACGCAGCATGTCCTTTTTTGCTCTCAGCGTGGTGTAGCGCTGTCTCTCTCTAGCACAGCAGCTGGCTGGGCGAGCGGCCGGCTAACGGGCTCTACCTCCTGGGGATATTGCCCATGTCTCTGACCGACACATAAAACCTTGCTCAACCGTGATGTCCTAAGTAGTAAAGCAAAAGTGATTTTTACGTACACGAAGAAGCATTCAAGTAAATTTACAATCTCTTTGCACAGAGGAAAAAATTCATTTTCTGTACTCCACATTGCGAATCCACATTTTTGCCAGTCACTAGTATCAATCATTACGAAAAACTTTGTATCACTCTGTAGAATTATGCAGATTTGAATCCTTCTTTTACAAAAAAGAAAAATAAAGTAAAGGAAATTTAGAATACATTTTTTGGGAGCAAAAAAAAAAAACCCTTGAAACAAGTTTCAAAGTTAAATTGTCATTGAGCTGCACAGGTTTTAAAAATACATAATGTCACATTACAATAAAATATTTGGCAGCGTATACACTTCCATAAAAATAATGTTACAGATTATAACAGAATTGGCAATTGTTTTATATTGTTATTGTCTTTACTTTTTTTCTTTTATGACTGTAATAACCCAATTTACAAATATGTAACAGAAATTAATAGATGGTTTTCATAATTTAAAATAAATATAGTGTCACTCCCGGAAAAGTAAACACTTTTGCGTCAGTAATTAGAATTTGCTAAATATATTTATATTAAACATAACTAAATTTAAAGGAGCTGGTTTCGGTGCTTTATATTTTACTATCCCTACATTGTGAAGCAGGCTACGGTCCTGATCGCGATCATGAATGAGTTGTGAATAAACTCGTGTTGAGGTAGAACTTAAAATATACAACTAAATTTGTAACAAAAATATTTCATGAGGAGGGTGTGCCTAACCTCCCACGCTGTTGATACATACAGAATATTAAAAATGAACACAATTTCTTAACCATATAATTGCATGCTACCTAAATATGAACTTAGTAATATTTTCTCATACTTTTAGATCTTCAGTGAAATTCTTCTCACTACACAGCAAAAAACTGTACTCACTAATTCACAAATATAAACGAGACACAATGCACATTTCAACAGAACTGATAGTTTGCTCCTGATGTTAGGCAATTATAGAAAGTCTAAATCACTGATTGAGACAATAATCAAACTATTATTACAACTAAGTACTCTTCATTCTCAATAATAGCATGTACTCACAGTCAACAGGAAACTATCCTATGCTGAATCACATATACTATATACAAATCATACTGAAAACATATTTTCATTACAAGTCTTATTAGAAACTTTTTAAAGAGTGTTACAAATAGCAAAACTATTTAATGTTTACTACGATTTTGCTCCTCTACTTCTTTTCTGATGAAACTTCTCAAGCTCTAATCATATAATCTGGTTTCCGGATGGCTAACACTATTTTAGGTAAAAGAACTTGAAAAGAATTTTTTGGTGTTTAGGAAGCATTCTGTTGTTTAAGTAGTCATCACTTTTATAAATCACATTGGATACCATGCCCTTCGGTGACCAGATGATGAAATGACAGTTCTCCCATTTGGAAATGTGCAGAAGCCCCTGTACTTGATACATATACATATTGTCATATTTTAGTTTTGGGCTTCCATTCTTTGTTTCCATAAATTTGATTTGTCTGCTGGTAATTGCTTCCATTGGCGACAGCAATTTCATAAATGCAGGACATTCAACTCCTATAAGAGCATCATCGCCAATGAGCCCATCTGGCGACGCTCCTACGAAAGTCTTTATCAACAAGTAGTCCACACCGCATGATTTCACTGTCAAAATTGTTTTCTTCTGCTAATTGTGTTTTTGCAATCTCCTCATTTTCTATTCCCCAAGAAATACTTGAATTACAGTTGAAGATATTGTAGCGAATTTAAATGTATTAGTACAAAATGTAATGGGTTTCATTTTAAATATTTTTCCGAAGAATGATGCTGTTATTATTTTGTTGCGTTGTTCTTTCCATTTATGAGATGAACTTTGACCTCAGGTGCTTTCTTCTACTATCTTCTGGTTCTCTTGCACCAACTGAGACAAACTTCTTTTCTCTATTCATATTCTGTCAGATAGGTCTTCTTCCATACTGTCTGCTGCTGGACCACAGACACAATCTGCTGAATGTGACACACTTCCTTTTACTTTATTCTGGAATACCAAACGACATCGGCGGTTGAAGCTCTTACGCTTTCTTGTGGCACGTGCAACAAAATTTTTTTGTGTAAACAGCTGGACTTTTTTTCACTGCAGACTTAGTATGAACCAATCTATGAAATTTCGCTTTGGAATTGACAGATACCACAACTGCTTCACATCTCGTTTGGTAAGAATTCCGAAGAGCGAAGTTCACACGTTTCCCACCAACAGTTTTGGCTATAACAGTGTTGAAATTCTCAGATATATTCGTATCTGCATCTAAAATCAAACCCGTTGCACTATTTGCTACACGCTACACAGGCACAAGCAATCCTTGCCAAATTTGAGCTTCCTTCAGTTGTAGAACTATATCAATTTCACCAGGTTTAGATTTTCCATCGCAGAAGTAATCTCTGTTGGCACACTTGTCGTGGTGACCAAATATGTGGTAGAGACTGTTCAAAATGTCATTTTTCAATTCCTCTAGGCATTTATAATTGTTATTGATATTTGTTTGCGGTTTTGTGTACTTAATTGCAGAAACAACAGCTGTTCCGAGACGTTGTGAATGTGCTTGGACAGCATTTCGCAGTGGCATCCCCTAGTTTAGTGTTCCCACAAACATCACGAACTTTGTTCATGTAGTTCCTCAAAATGTGATTACGACGCTCGATTTCCTGAACCTGTGTATCAGGCCCATACGGCATAGCCTCCACCGATCTTCTGTGCACACTTCTGTCACCGTCACCAATAAGTTTATTGTATTTGAGGCAGTGTATAGCAATACTCATTTGCAATCTGGCACAGTAGCCACGTTTTTTGCATTTTCTTACATGTACAGAAGGAACAATACTTATTATGAACGCCAATGTAAAGCATCTTCTTTGTTCTGAATCCCATAATAGCACCCTGAAAAAAAAAACTAACATCCCAGTTATGACATAATGTGATTGCGTTAATTATTAGTGCCATGTTAATTACATATTTAAATAGGCTGTTCACGGTAAAGTGAGCACTTTTGGGATTAACTTATGAAAAACATTATTGTCCGTTGTTGCATGTATTTCAACAAACACAATGACTCGCATGTTGCCTGCTACGTTGACAATTTGGTGAGAAATTATAGTTTTTATTAGCAACGTATTATATTACAATGTTTAAATTTTTGGAAAATAAATTTATTTAAAGCAGTTTCTGTTTGTTTTGTGTGTCTAACTGGAACAATTCAAATTAATTTGTTTAAAAGTGTATGCACTGTTTGTAGACTTTTTACTGTAGAAACTTCACAGAGTTTTCTGTTCTGAATAATTAAACTTTACATTTATCGGCTCGTTCACTGTGCAACTTTATTGAACACATTAACATGCTTTCTGGTTTCGCCCTGGATTTCTAGTAGCAATCGGCATACGTTACAACTACATGCGATACTAATATATACTGTGTGTGCCGAGACAATGAAAAACCGCAAGAAATTCTTGGTCTTAATACACTCCAAAATACTGTAACATCTTGCTTCCTTTTTTTGTGATGTTTATTTACGCAGCGGAACTGTTTGTAAAAGAATTGCAAACTTTCAGTATTAGTCCTCGTATAGTTTTCACTTGGCATGCGAAATAGAGAAACATCTTTACACAAGCAGACAACAATAAATAAACAGTCAGTCTTATACATAGTGTATTGGAAGCTATGGTCTACTCGCTGTATTTTCACACTTTCTTAATCAAACCTTTGATAAATCACCTTGTGTACAATATGTTTTGCTGTTTACTAAATAAATTATCTGTCACAAGTTTTTATACTACTATTAATATTGAAGTGCAAATATTTAGTCAAATAATCTCGTAAGAAATCTTAAATTATAAAATGTAATAAGTTAATGTGAATCCAAACCAGCAAGAAAATACGTATATTAGTAAGAAATAGTTAACTAGAAAAGTATTGAGTGTGCAGCAATATAGTACGTTGTCCCCTGGTGTATTTTTTAGGAGTACCATTTTCATGAAGCGGAAGGATAGGTAGTAAGTATACAGATAAAGTTTGTTAGTGTTCATCGGTATCAGTATCAAGTAAACAGTTCTAGTTTCCAGCCTGTCAACAGTTTCAAAAGTAAGTTGAATATGTATTGGTACCACATGCAGGCAAGTGAACTCTGTTGTACCCAAGATATGCATTGGTAAGGTATCATGCTCAGCCCTTCGCACTTCAAAGGCACAGTTAAAATTTATTTCGAGGGAAATACTGCCACTTCAATGACTATGCAAATTTTTGCAATAATAACGAGTTCTTAACTGCATAACCGAGACTACTGAAATGTACGTAGCATGTTAGTAGTTGTCTCAAATATCCATAAACAGTTTGGGGCGTGAAGCAACACAACAGGAGTGAGTGATGCGTAACTGTGCTGTGCGAATGCGATCAGAGCTGGTTCTGTACACATTCGACAGTGTCTAGCAAGCTAAGGGATGTGCCGTGAGCCAAGCCACTTCTCCTGCTGTCGCCACGTCACCCAAAGCGGTCTCCCCACTCTGGCTTTCTAACCGCCTGATGCGTTCCCCTGCCATGACCATACCCAGACAGCAGCACGTCTCCGAAGCGGAAAATATCAGAAACACCCTTTGCGCTGAGTTCAAAATTTTTAGCCGTGACTACAGATATCAATTGCTGAGACTACTTTCATCTTTGCCGTACAAAAATTCCAGTTAAATATTAATAGCTTAAACATTAGAATTCTCGCGATAGCGTACAATATCCCATATTGCCGCCAGGGATGCCCCTTAACGGTTGGTTATGTCTGGCATGCACTTGTCTAAGTAATAATGATCAATTATTTGTACAACAAAGTATAATTTTTCTTGTATTAGCAATCACCACACACTGAAATAAACACGTCGTTTTACAGAAAACATAAAAAATATAAATTTTTGGAGGCATAAAAATTGTGCTAGCAAACTATAGGTTTCATGCCGGTTTGAACAGTTTATGAAAACCATGTGAAATTCCCGTTTTCTAAAACAAAAGCAATCACAGTGAAACAAAACTATATAAAAATACTTACAAAATGTGTACATCCTGTAATATTATTAATTTTAAATGTTTTGTTTAGTCAATTATTGTAAGAAAATTTTTGAAGTGTTAGCTCAAATGAGGTTATGTACAGCACAGCAAATTACTTCAAATGCATAGAGTTTAATTAAAATAAGTGTAGTTTATAAAACAGGAAATTTTTGCAAAATAAATTAAGGGCGTACACTTTTTCAAAATGTTATTTGCATTTGTGTACGGTATTATGGTTACATTCATAACAAATTATCTAATTTTACAGAACATTAAATGTAACAGCCAAAGTGCAAAAATGACACGATTTTTTTAACTTGTGCTTTGTTTACATTTCTTATGCTTATACTACCTACCTTCTGTAACAACTCCATAAAAAAAAAGGTGTCTTGCATGTCTAAAAAAAAATGCAAAAAAAAGTCGCATATTTTTTTTACAGTCGCAGTAAGAAACAAAACGTTAGGAATTCAATGGGCTTTTATATTTATTTTTATTTTCAAAGACATACGAAAAGTTCATGTGCTTTTGTGGCTGACAGGCAATTTCCCAGACTCGCCACCAGTTTCTATCACAGCGTTTTTTCGAGAAGGTAAACGTAACATATACGTGATGAGTGAAACAACCAACTGACAGTCAAAATCACACTGAACGTGATGACATCTTCAATAAAGAATATCGTTGGCCAATGAAATATACCGCTACTCTTTGATCGAACAGTGTGTAGACATGTTCAAAATCACCACCCAGGTTTAAAAATAAGATTTTCAGGAAGTATTTTCATTACCAATTGTTGAGGCTTTGTTGATATATTTAATAACAAGATTTTACTGTAGTACAAGTGACAATTAAAATCAGTACAATAAATGGTATATAAAATATCACTCAAAGTAACACAAAGAGCTGCAAAACTGAAGGCTGATGGTTCGCGTCTCACTCCTTGGCATCCAATTTAGATGTTATTCTAGGGTTAATGAATTCAAATTAGGTCAGAAGCAGCACTCATCATCCTTTAAAATGCTTTTAACACACTTCCCATATACATTTGTTATCAGTGAAGGGAATCCAGACAAAAAAAAGAGTATAAACCCAATGATTCCATTTTGGAACAACTGCAATTTTGGTAACTCATGGTTGCTTTCACCTATAAGAGACATAGAACCCACCCCTACCACCTGTAATAGGTTTGCAAGAACCAGTCCTTTTATAATGTCCCCTCATATTCACTACAATGTGCCGCTCAACTGAGCTCTTCTGTGTAAATGTAAGCCCACACCAATCACAAGTGTATGGTCTGTAGTTAATGTGTGTCAAGCTGTGTCTCTCCAAACTACCCTTGGTTGGAAAACTCTGCCCACACTTACATTTGAATTTTCTCTCTGTGTGGGAAGCCATATGCTGATCTAAGTTATGTTTCGCAGCAAACTTCTTATCACATACCAAACACTCGAATGGCGTCTCCTTAAGATGTACAGCCATCATGTGAACTCTGAGGGGGTGTTTACTAGAAAATGCACGAGAACAGTAGGAGCACTCAAACCTTTCTTCTGATTTTTTAACTGAAAATTCATGAACCCTGGCAACATGCTTCTTCAGCTTTGATTCTGTGTGGAACAAAATACCACAAACCATGCACAAGACTGTCTTGCCCATGTGATGTTCAATATGCTCTTTCAACTTGCTTTTGAACAGAAACATCATGCCACAAATGTCGCAAACGAAGCGCCTCTCGCCAGTACCATGCTTGCTTTCAATGTGCATTGCAAGACCTCTTTTTGTGCAATATGTGTAAAAACACACATCACACATGAAGGGTTTGTCTAGACTGTGTGTTAGTTCATGCGACTTGAGGGCGCTCATCACTTTGAACGAAGCTCCACATTCATCACACTTGAACTTTCTTTCACTACTGTGACTAATCAAGTGCTTCCTCAACCTTGACGCATACTTGAACTTGCGATTACATATAGGACATATGTGTAGGTTGTGCATCGTCTCCAATAGAATGTCATCACTGCACAGACAACAAACTAACTTCAACAACACTATTACATCACTCGTATATTATAACACATAAATAACATAACAAACCAATAAATAGACAAAAAATTATTTTATTATACACCTCTGAATTGAAGTTGGTATCACCATGTACATTATGTACATTTGTAGATAAATTTGGACTTGGCATACAATTAATACATTTACACCAGAATCTTGATACGAAGTACACAAATGGACTTGAAATTTTATTCTTAATAGTGAAAAATACCTACTGAACATGTATTTAATGATATTAACTCTTCCAGGAATTTAAAAGATATTTTTTACAGTTAAAAAAAAGTACAGTAAAGTGAAATACATTATATTAAGATATTACTTTATTTTTGATTAATATAAATTAACTTGAGGCATTTTTGTAAAAGGCATTAACAGTTTTAGCCCCATACATTTTCTTTGAACTCTGGATTTATCAATATAAAACACAAATCAAACAAATCAATTTAACCATTTACATTAATTTGGATGGTTTTCTTTTAGTGTACACACTATAAGGTATAAGGAAGTTGACTTTTTAAAGCATGATGTTCTTAAAAAAATCTCTCTGGTTCTTCAGTAGCGACTCAATAGTTCATAATCACAAATGTTGGTTAAAGATTTTTACAAATACAAAATGAAGTTTGGCAGTTAATAGGTACAATCAGATAGTCAGGTGAAGGGTGTAGTGATATGGAACTTAAAACAGTTAAATAGTATAAATATCCCCACACCAGAAAAACAAATCCTAAAATCAGAGTAAGCACTTCACAGTTCGTGGAAGAGATGGTAGGAAAAATTAGAAGAAAAAACTGTGATTGAATAAAAATTGTTTGATAATCTAGGGATGTTAAAATATGAAGGCATTTTACCAAGCTGACTCAGCCCTGGGCTGGAATAAAAGAGAATAATGAAAAATTAATTTTAAAAAAACTATTGATAATTTCAGTTAACATATATTGCCTTAAACTAAAATAGCATTGGCACAAAATTAGAGCTTGAGGTGCTATGCTGTTTCATGCACTCAGTCATACAAGAGTCAATTTATACTTAAACGAGATATGGGGTGAGCTACTGCTAAAACTAGTTCACATCTATGGCAAACTTATAAATTATTGGGTCTACTGATCAGGCACTGCAATGTGTAGAAATTCCACGTGTTTACAAGAAACCTACGACTTAACTTCCTTTATGATTCACTGGGGTAGAGAATCCATAGTTCATTCATGGTTATTTCCAACTTTTCTGAAACCCTGCTTAAGTTATACTTGCAGGTTATTCCTCCACCTCCTGCAAACAAGGCTAGAAAATTACACAAATGGGACAACGCACTGCATTTGTGCTCACTCTGTTTAATAATGTTATGCACGAGAAATATTTCTTACTAGGCATTAGCAACACACCTATTTTCTCTCTGCCATTATTTATATTAGTTATAAATTTAATATTATAACTTACAGATAAAATACAGTATAAATTCAATGTAAACTAATGTATTTGTGATGCATGAAATACCTTGGGGGAAAAAACTGAATAGTCATACAGAATGTGATTTTTCAAAGGTCTGATTAAAAAATTGTGAAGAGACTGTGAATATATTATATGGTGGTGTCTACTGCAAATTTACAATGGATAGCATAAATGACATAACATTCACCAACAAAGGTTCACTGGTTATAACAGTCTTATGATTCAATACATTTTAATTGAAGATAAAGGAATCAAAACTATCCTTTACTAACAAATTTCCTCTTTCTTATTTTCACTAATATTGATGTTAGGTTTTCTAATATAGTCCATTCACGGTATCTTTGATACTTTTGAAAAGAACCTTTGAAAAATCACCCTAGGAGTTACATGTTCAATTGGTTATAAAAAAATTGTACATGGAAAAAGGTTTTGTTTTGCTTTTAGCACTGAAGCACTGTATAAATTGGTTGCATTAAGTTTTAAATATATTTTTTCAATAAATTATAATCATTTTTAAAAGTCCAAACGAATTAAAAACGGATTTTGAAGAGACAAGTTGGTTATAGCTGAAAAGAAATAGTTTGTGGGTTAAATATTAATAGGTATAAATTTTATGCCGTAATTGTAAAGTTAATATTACTAAACTATATATTTACATTTTTACGTAGCACTTATGGGTAAAGGTTTCACTGTTATCAATTGAAATTAAATAAATTTCAGAGTCTGTCCAGCGGACTTACACACTCCATCTTGTCCATTTGGGTACGTGTTTTTCAGAAATATAGCCACGCCATATTGGAGATGCTGAATTGTGGTTATAAAACAAAGTTACAAAACTAACGTAACACATTGTTTTTACTTATAAGATAACTCTAGGTTAAGATGTAATTTTAGTATTAGCGTTGTTATTTTTAGCCAACATTTTCCATAATGGAGTTTCTACTCGTGTTCGTGTGTTGTCTCATTTTGGCGCTAAGTGTTTTAGGAATGATGAAATGTGTGAGACAAACGACCAGTCACCAACGCCAGCAAGATATTATCAACGTCGCGGAAAACATCTACGTGTTGATGCCACAGGGCGACATTAAAAAATGTAACGTCGTGGAGATGACCGCTTTTCTCCTCAAACTCAGCAAGTCAACCGTCCTCAAGTGAGTAAGGAAACATTAAATGTTGTATTGTCCTCGTGTTCTCATTTTTATAATCGAAGTTGTATTACGGGCAATGTTCCTTTAATTTCGGTAACAATCTGTCTTAGTGGGCGTCTGTAAAAAGATAAAATGTCCTGCACAGTAGTCGCAGCAATACATTTCTTCCTTATAGGCCTAAAAAGTTTTTGATATATGATTGGGATTATTGGTTAGGTACTACAGGAAGTGTCGATGTAGTGTGTACTCCAGGAAAGACAAGAAAGAAGAGGCCTCAAGAAGGAAAGTCTGTTGGTAACATTGAAGACTTCACTATGAATGCTATTCGGAATGCAATCTACAGAATGTACAGTGAAGGTAAGAATGTAATGTTAAGGAATCAAGTGTGTGCATTAAATATGTGGTTTTTGAGGTTAGGTTGCTATCATATTCAAGGAAGAAGCACTGTTCATAATCGAAACCCATTAACAATGCAATTATCTTTGGTCTTGCTACCTTGTGTGTATATTACTAGGTTGTGTTTGTGAAACGCTAATTTCATTGGAATATGTAGGCCTACAGAACCTAAAAATACAGTTGAAATTGATGGGTCAAGCAGTATGTTTACAAATGCCATTAGATAACACAAAATATATGTGATAAATAAAGTAGCACTTAACATATGTACAGTCTAAATGTGCTCAGAACAACACAATACCTTAATCAATCAAAACATAAAATATAAAGTGCATGAAAGCTTTTATTTTGTGGTATGTAAACATTCACATTGAAATATTTCAAAATTCAGTGTATTTAATAATTACAATTCTTTGTTACACTAGACATTTTAGTGCATATTTTAGTAAACTGTGAAGTGCAATTTTCAATCGATGCAATTGTGAACACTCTGTTTCTTGTGGCTTTCCAATACACCCAAGATACACAAAAGCAAAGGCTGCATAAATTAGTGTATATACTGTAAAAGTTGTGTATATAAAACCATATCCCAGAAAGTGGAAGTGTATAATAAAGAGAAAAAGAAGGAATGCAGCCCAAATTTCTTTTATCAATGACAAAACATCTTTGTGCAGCAATATTCAAGGTTTCTTCAGAATAACTAACAACATTCTTTTAAAATTAATTAGTACAATGGTTTCTCTATATTCTAAATCTCCACCAGGATTATAAATCACTATTGTAAACAAGTAGTTACTGAAATAGCTAAAGAGCGTACTTTCCTCAAAATAGGTGCAATTAATTTTTTAAGAAGTTCTTAAAAGCGGAGTTGGTAAGTAGTAGTTGTGTCGTTTCGTTGGAAGTAGTATCAATAGAAATGAAACCAGAAACACATGCAATAGTAGTGAAGCAATTGCAAACACACACGTGCCTTACCTGGGACTTGAACCAAGAAAACCTTGTACCATACGCAGTGTGCAATCTACTGTATTGCAGAGCTGGGATTCGGAGCATTAACTTTGGATTTAATCAGTCAAATGAGTGCCTGACATAATTAAAACATATTAGTTTACACCACCTACTGCAGTGCTGTTTGTTTGCCAAATTTGGTAGTAATCTGTCAATTGTTTTCATAGATATTACAAAAAAATATATTTTTTCATATGGCATTATTTACAAAATGGCAGAAAAAAGATGCTTTGTGTAGATACAGTTGATAGTTGTAATATATACTGCCAGTAAACAAAATTTAGATGGAATTGATTACGTGGTTTTGACGCTATAGCAATCTAAACCAAAATAGCTATGTGGCTGCCATTTCGAAAATGTCTGGTATTCTTGAAACATACCATTTAACATCATCTGTCACAGTACTGCTTGTTTTCCAAATTTGGTAGAAATCTGTTAAGTATTTACCCGAGATATTACATAATATTTTATTTATTTGTGTGGCACTACATACAAAATAGCCGACAAAAGTGGCTGTGAATGTAATAGATATTTCCAGCATACAAAATTTGGGCAAAATTGGTTAAATAGTATGGTAGATGTTCCAAATAAACCTAAAATATTTGAATAGCTACCATTTTGAAAATAAGTGCCAAAGCAAGTTCAATTACTGACAAACCGTAACACCGGACATGCTGACAAGAGTGTGGAACAAGTTTGACTATCGCGTAGATGTCGTTCCGCCCGCTTGTGGTGATCACATTGAACATTTATGAATGTATGGTAAACAAACTTCACGGTTCTACGGTTCATTTGATTGGTCAATCAAGGTTGTAGGTTGTTTGGTTTTGATATTATAGACCTTCAAAGTCGGGGAATTCTTTTATACTCGCCCTGTAGTAAGTTAAGTTCACTTGTGCAGCAAAATCATAAAGTAGTGAAAGTGATTATTGTGATGCTGCATTAGTGATTGTTCATCACCTCTTCTATAAAGGTCCAAGTTTCCAAATTTAGAGGTTAGCGTTTTTGTGACCACCTGTTCCGCTGCCTCCTCATGCTCATTACAGAATTTTGATTCTTGCTCTCAGTCTTTCTTTGCTGCTAGTTTTGGCCTCATCATTTTTCAACACCTCTTTTTGTGGTTATGAACTTCAATAAAAATAATTTCAAATGTGTGTTCAATAAACTTAAATTGAAGAATTTCAGTTTTGCCTTGGCTTGCAAGTTACATGTTGGCAACTATCTCATCTAATAGATTTTTTTAAAACAAAGTTCTTTTTCAAACTTTAATTTATTAACCTCGAGATGCGTTTAACTTTTCCTTATAAATGTTTTGCTAACGCCAAATACAATTTGTAAACTTTTTAATTTCCATTAAAATTATATTGAGATGCGCCGACTCATTACTATTATTTATTTTTAAAGCACACCATTGATAATGCTTTATGAGGTCATGCTTTCTTTAGAAGGTCTTTAATTTCCTGCCACTTTCACCCATCATGCAAATGGTGTTAGCAGAACTTTACTAGTCGTTAAGGTGAATAGTTTGTAATGTTCCGGCCTCGTTACTTCTGTAGTTATAATAATGCAGCCGCACAGTTTTGGGCGCCATCTTGTAACGTTCCGGAAGTATTACACTGCAGAATGTTTACGTTGCCACGGCTTGCTCATAGGTAGAATACAAGACTCAGTACCAGGTGACGCCGATTAATAAAAAAGAAGAAGTTCCAGATTAGTTTGTTTATACTTTATTTATCATTGAAGTTTCACAGTGCACAGACGACTTTCCAGTTTGCAGAGTACGAACTTTCACAATTAGTTATACCAGTGCAGAAAACAGTGCCACAGTCGTTTACAGTTTATTAATGTCTCAAACTTGCATCGCAAGACTAAGTTACGAAGGCAGGAGGGATGTTCGTTCCCTCCTGGTACCCTAACGACCTACGCCCTTTCGGGCTGATGCGTCTTCTCACGCCCGACACGTCTTCTTTGACGGTTGGTGACTTTTTTTCTCATGTGCGATAGGCACCACCAGTATATATTAGGCAGGCCTATTCCCCCCTACTACGCTGTGTACCGCGCTCACAACATGTTATCGTACTCTCAACTGCGTCACGAACGTCACGACACAGCCGGAAAGTTTCTGTATAATGCTGACGCATAACCAAAACAACAACTTTCAAAGCATAACCAAAACAACAACATTTGAAACTAGACGGTAAATGGACTCCTGTTACAACGTAAATAGCAGATGTCCTTCCGATAACCTTCAAAAGCACACGTCTGCTCGATAAACAAACTATCCCGGGAAACGAACCACCGCGGCTTTAATTTGAAACCTGATAAAATATTACGAAGCTTTCTAAAGCTAAATACACACGAAAGAATTTTGCATCCGCGTCCCAAAAAATTAAGAATATTGCGTCTTTACAAGTTGTTCTCTGTTTCTATTATAAAGAAACAATTTAACATGACATTCTTGAAAAAAAAAATTATTAAAACTCAAACAATAAAAACACATCATGTATATTGTGGCAAAAATTTGGTGAAATAAATAAGATTATTTTATTCCTCTTCTTCTGAATACACACTGAAGTAATGTGACGTGACGTATGTCTATGTGGCGTTAAATGCTAGGAGTATATCGCCAAGAACATACACTTCATCAAAAAACACAAAACAGAGAAAAACAAACATTAAAACACATTAACTACAAAAGTACAAGGAAATATTAGTGTGAAAAAAAAAAAAACTGATGGTATCCTTAATGAAGTGATACACCTTGTACAACACATAATTACTGGGGAAAGTTCTCTCTATTAAATTAAACTAATTTGATCTGGGCACTGTAAAAATAAATTTAAATACGCTTTAGTCAAAGATGGCAAGACAAACACCAAATTTGGTTAGCAAAGGCATGATATCTCAGTTTCCACTGGGTAGCGGTTACGATATGAAAATTGTCCATTTTCGTCCAAATGTATACGAATCTCAGAACTTGCTGAATTCTCGGAACCCTAAAACAAACATTGTGCTGCGATGAAAGGATAGCCGAAAGTCATCCAAAATTGTCGTAGACAAAACCAAAAATGTTCTACAGTGACAATAAAATGTACAAGGAGAATAAAATTACAGTTACTCTCATATCAGAAGACTTAACAGCTATAACATTTTGCTAAAAGAAAAAATTAATTAAAATACATTTAATATCTCTATGCAACTAACACACCAATATTCTTACGTTTTAAACGTAAGGATGTTGGTAAGTATAACGTAAGTTTTTTATTTAATTAAAAAAGCTTAAAATTCATAAATCTTTCTCAGAAAAAGAAGGGTGGATGAGAAACTTGAAATGTAAATTAGCTTGGGCTTATGTTAAACCACTTTAATAATTACTGTTAAAAGCTTGAAAGTCAGGTATGTATGTTGTTTTGGTGTAAGCTTACGATTTTATAATAATAATATATTAAGTACTACGCAAATAGTTTTCATTACAAGTCACTACGGTAAAACATCTTTATATTTAATTATTTCATAAATTACCTGTAGATATTCTTCATGCTAAAACACAGCTATCTTTTCGTGATGGCTTGTTGACGTTTAACAACGAAGTTACCGCAAAGCACAGAAGAAATGTCGTTCTGATGTATTTGCACAACCAGTTTGGTTTGAATATATGAAGGCACGACGATCAGAACAACTTCAGATTCCGTGTAACCGTATACAAAACCAGATATATACAACACTGTATGGTAAATATATTCTTATTAATTTCTTGGTAGCAGATGTAATGTAAACAAGAGAAAAATGTTTATTACATTTAACTGTAAAATTGTTTTTAATGTTCGCCAGAGCTCGGTCATAAAAACACAAACTAGTTATCAATACTTGTTTGGGCATAAAGACGTGTTTCACAAACAAATACATTTAACTGCTCCATTTTGCATAGGCTCTTCACTTTTTATACCAACGGGATGTGCTACCATATCAAAAAACAATGTTCCTTACCCGGATACTGGATATGGAAGGTTTGCTTTCATTTTAAGCTTAAACAAAATTAATGAAGATGCCGCAACCAGGCAAAATTATGTAAATAAGTCAATGGGGCACAACTTCCACACATAACAATGTGCCATCTCATTTTATCTGTAAATCAATATCTCCTAGTTTGGAGTAACACACATCACATCCACTCAATTTGACATTGTCGAACATTCTGCCAGTGCATTAAAAAATCCAGCAGGTCTTGCACTTAACATTTTTTCAAATGTCACGTGAAAAATTTATGTACATTATAAATTATGCAAGCATGCATTACAAATTTAATGAAATTTAAAATAATTAGCATTATAACAAGTTTTGCTCACACGCAATTCATCGCAGACATAAATAAAATTAAATGTTGAGCACCTGACACTCGGCCAAACCCCAATGACTATAATTCAAACATTAACAAAATAATAAAAAGTAAATTACTTATGTTTACCATACAGAAAATTATAAAATAAATATATAATAATATTACAATCCATCAATCTTCTTTTTAAAGCCACAAAACAAACCTGTATTCAAAATTAGAGTACCATTCAACTCTCTAGCTTCAATGCAAAACATACCTAAGTCACAAAAATTACAAAAAACATTCCAAAATGTAAACAAACATGAAATAAATACTTAAAATCAAATTACTCTCTACAGATACCAGATGATGTATGGTAAATATATTCTTGTTAACTTCTTGCTAGCATATATAATGTAAACAGTGGCAGAGAGGTGGCTGCAGTGCATTTTTTATGTACTGTGTCTCGCATTAGCAAAACACAGCATTTTCGCATTGCTGCAGGTTCCTTGTGCCCTGTCTATCACTCCATATTCCTTGCTCCCTCTCTCTTCCCTACCCAGTCCAATGCTACTTCAGATACAAGCTGGCAGGGAAATGGCGAAGGAGGGAAGCGCTATAAAAGCCTAATGTCACACAATGTGTTTACTGTTCATCGACAAAAGTCTGTGAAGTTTCCACAACAATTTTCTTTTCTGCATAAAACTGCAAATCGTAGAACAATGGCCGCACTGAAAGTTTTTCCACTTTAAAGTGGAATCCAAAAGTTGAAAAACTTGTGTATATTATCATTTATAAAAATCTACAAACATGTTGAGTAAACACACACTGACAACTATGTTCTGTTCTTAGTTTTCTGTGTCTAACATTTCTCTCTACCCATCCTTTCATTACGGTACCACCTACTGTATTTTCTCCCCTCCTCTGATTTTTTGGTGCTGTCTTGTTCAGGGTGGAGTTCCATTCATAAGAGATGGAAGCGAGGAGAAAACTATTGATCAATTCCCAGCTAAAGGGGAAGGTAACAAGTGAAAAGAAAAAAGACAAAACTGAACCAAACCATCCTCACAGTCTATTTTTAGAACTTCCCCCTCTAATGAATGCCTGAGATGAAGGCAGCCCATGAGCAACTGTTACAATAGCTGGCAGGCAGAATTTGAACTTCATATTAAATTCAAACACTGCATTGGCATTTAAAACACACACAGTTTTAAACAGACTAAGATTTATTGCTGTTTCTAAATGAATGGACCTTCACTGAATGCAATAACTGGCAACCATTCCTAAAACATTTTTCTTCTTGCACAACTCTCAACAAATCCCCCTTTTTGACCTTAACCAAGTGTCACACGAGACTAACGAATGTGAGCGCAGTTCACAAGAGCATGTTTATACTGTCAATGTACAAAAATAAATGTTACCAAGATTATTGTGTTTAGATCTATAAAGTAATGAACTGATTATGGGAAGGAAATACAACCCACTTAACCCACAAACCGGTTGATCCATCCTCGGAAAATTGAGAGATGGCTGTATTCACAAATCAGTATTACTTACTGAAATTCTGTTGGTTACAATAGTTATTACTTTTTATAGAGATGGGCAAGTTTGATTTTTACAGCTTTGAAACTCTAGTTGAGTCGAGTTCAGTATAAAATTCGAGTTAAAATCTTGTTTGCACCATAAATGTGAAGATGTAGTGAATGTACAAGAGTATAATGCCCACTTCTTATAACTTTCTCCGCTTATTATAGTTTCAGTTTGCCAAGAAAATAAGTTTGGGACTAGTTTCTACTAATAAGAATAATCCTTTGCCTGGTTACGTGATTCACAATGCTACTTTTTTTCTCCTGCAAACAAGTGAATGACTATGGTAGGAACAGTAATATCAACCATGTGATGCTGATTGAAAAAAAAAAAAAGATTATTACAGGGGTGGCAGTGGGAGAGTAGCTTGCAGGCTGGTCCGTCAGCACGCCGCCAAGAGAGCGGACAAGCAGTCCACATTTGAAGTTATTGTGGATAGTTGTTCATTTTTTTATAAACAAGTTTTCAAAACCATAACTACATGAGAAAAATAATGACAAGTTTAATGAATTTATGCATATTTTTACTGAAGGTGTGACATGCCACGAGACAAAAAGGCTGTTCATGTTTAAATATGTCGTGTGGTTGTATGCATTTTTGTTGTTCCGAGACTGTAACTGTTGACCTNAAAAAGGCTGTTCATGTTTAAATATGTCGTGTGGTTGTATGCATTTTTGTTGTTCCGAGACTGTAACTGTTGACCGTGAAAGTTTCTGCAGTGTTATCTGTCGCCACGAACCACACAGCCAGGAGGAAGCTCTTTGCGGGGAGGTGATGTGGTTTAAGTCGTGAATATGGTGCACACCCATTTGTGAGATCCGAATTGAAAAAAAAAAAAAAAATGTTTGTTTTGAGTATGTACAATACTGGTACTTGAACTTCTTGAGCTCACTAACAATACAACGCTGAAACACAAATATACAAACATTTTGTATGGTGTGTGCGAGTCCATTCGCATCTGTTTACCTTTACCATGCCAGTTCCTGCACACATGTAAGATTGTGCTATGGTCCATACCGTATAAGAAGGCCACTTTCTGACAGTCAGTGAGTGGCAAATTGATGTATACGAAACAAAGTGCCATTTACAAAATCCTGTATCAGCTGATGCACGAACTAACAAAAGTTAAAATTACGTTGGCTATTCCGAGTGCACTGCCGGTGCGCATCAGAAAAGCAGAAAATACGCGTATAAGAAAGAGTTCCTAGATTAATTAATACATTTTATTTTACGAGGTCACAAAACAATGCTTGTTAGTGTTAAAAACTAAACTTAGTGATANAAAAAGGCTGTTCATGTTTAAATATGTCGTGTGGTTGTATGCATTTTTGTTGTTCCGAGACTGTAACTGTTGACCTTGAAAGTTTCTGCAGTGTTATCTGTCGCCACGAACCACACAGCCAGGAGGAAGCTGTTTGCGGGGAGGTGATGTGGTTTAAGTCGTGAATATGGTGCACACCCATTTGTGAGATCCGAATTGAAAAAAAAAAAAAAAATGTTTGTTTTGAGTATGTACAATACTGGTACTTGAACTTCTTGAGCTCACTAACAATACAACGCTGAAACACAAGTATACAAACATTTTGTATGGCGTGTGCGAGTCCATTCACATCTGTTTACCTTTACCATGTCAGTTCCTGCACACATGTAAGATTGTGCTATGGTCCATACGGTATAAGAAGGCCACATTCTGACAGTCAGTGAGGGGCAACTTGACGTATACGAAACAAACAAAGCGCCATTTACAAAATCCTGTATCAGCTGATGCACGAACGAACAAAAGTTAAAATTACGTTGGCTATTCCGAGTGCACTGCCGGTGCGCATCAGAAAAGCAGAAAATACGCGTATAAGAAAGAGTTTGTAGATTAATTAATACATTTTATTTTACGAGGTCACAAAACAATGCTTGTTAGTGTTAAAAACTAAACTTAGTGATAATGTTGTTGTGTTTAGGTGATCAAAATGAAATGTACAATAGAACGATACAACGTGGAAAAGTTTTCTGAAGTTGTGCTAACTTCAGAAAGCTTTTTCACGTCGTATCATCCATCTCAAACCTTGCTTTCAACACGTCCATGATATTAATCCCAAAAGCATACAGAAATATTGCATAATATTGTTGAATAATTTTTTCTAATAATTTGACGAAACGACACGAATTTTAAATATATTTCCAGCCCGTAACATAAGAATGATCAACTTTGACGATACGCTATCTCTTGACCATAAAGAGAGTTACTCAAAACTTTGCCGTGACGTGCTGCGCACTATCTATCGGATATTCTGCGAGCTATTACCAGCCAGAAATGAACCCCTCTTCTGCACGATATATAACGAATTTACAAACATATGCCAATAGTTATATTTTACCACGAGCTCTGCATAATTTTTAAAGTAACATATATTTTATATACAACGATTTGGAGTACAAGTAATTTATATCTGGCCCGTAATCGTTCGTCTACGTAAATTATACGCCATATTGTTCTCTAGAAACCCATCTCCTTGATTCCGTACACGCGTGAATAGTTTTTAAGCAATTCTAATGTTATTGCACGTCACATATTTCCAACTCGAATATATTAGCTATAACGTCCAAAGTGTAATAATAGGTACAACAGACCGTCTTACAAATTTAAAACCCAAATTCACTATCTCGGACAAATTAAAAAAGAGTTATCAAATATCTAACATTTTATATTTTTACTTTTATANTTGTTCTCTAGAAACCCATCTCCTTGATTCCGTACACGCGTGAATAGTTTTTAAGCAATTCTAATGTTATTGCACATCACATATTTCCAACTCGAATATATTAGCTATAACGTCCAAAGTGTAATAATAGATACAACAGACCGTCTTACAAATTTAAACCCAAATTCACTATCTCGGACAAATTAAAAAAGAGTTATCAAATATCTAACATTTTATATTTTTACTTTTATAACCTACTTATATTTTTAGACAGATGTCAGTCTTAAAATATCTTAAAATTTGTTTAGCATTACAGTACAATGAGAAGTGGATTAGCTGACAGCGTGTTGATAAAAAATACAGCCCCGACGTGACGGACCAGCTGATGGCGGAAGGATACGTAGTCAGATGTAAACAGTGGCGCTACTTTCGCCGAGCTGTCAAAAAGTGGTCTTCTTATATGGTACAGAATATATCATATTCCGTCTAGGAATTAGTCCACTTCCATTAATGGCTAAAGGGAATGTTAATGCATTAAACGTAAATTTTCATGAAAGATTGTATAATTGAATGGGGCTTTAATTAAATCATAAATTCCCTTAAATGGAACAAATTTTATATAATAATGGGGCAAATTTTTTTGCAAAGAAAAGATAATGCAATTAAATATACACTGTATTTCTGTCTCAGTTTTTGTGGAAAATCAGTATGATCATTGATCTGTTAACATGATCAATTGCAGATATAAAAAAAGCATTAAGTTAACAACCATAGGTGATGGTACGTGAGCGCTTAACACTATAGTTGCCGGAATAGCTTGTGTCGTGTATCATAGTGATTTATCACAGCCGTATATATTAAACATCACAAATATCAACCAAATGTCAATGTATGTAAACAATTTTTTTTCCCGGTGCAACTGTAGCAGTTTAGCAACATAAAATTATTGATTTGCGAGGCACGAAATGTAATTGTTAANTTTTTTTCCCGGTGCAACTGTAGCAGTTTAGCAACATAAAATTATTGATTTGCGAGGCACGAAATGTAATTGTTAGGTGCAAATATTTGTTTCTTTATAACCTAAAAGCACTGTGACTACTTGCACGTTCAATAGCTCTATGTCTGCTGGTAAAATACTCAATTAGAATGACAAGTAAATCTTTGTTAGTTACTTCAAATTGATTTCTCGAGTCTCAACCCCATCACTCCTTTTTTTTTTTTTTTTTTTTTTTATTTAAGTGAATACACATATGCAGTTGACATCTGAGTAGTTGATGAAAACAGCTGAAAGTGGCATAACAATGTTTATATTGACATGTGGAAGGATATGCCACCAACAAGCTGAACGTAGACACTTTGGAGGGCTTTCAAATGTGCTCACTTTACTGTGAACAGCTTATATCCTCAATTATTAACCTTTGAATGGTTACTTTTGTGTCTATTACAATTCTAAAATTGTAACACCACAGGAGAGAAAGCTGCACTAACTTAATGTGATCTTCAAGTGGAATGACACACTAAAAATTCAATGGGGTGCATACCTGGGACAACATAAAAAGTGAATACCGTCACTATAAATGAAATNAATGACACACTAAAAATTCAATGGGGTGCATACCTGGGACAACATAAAAAGTGAATACCGTCACTATAAATGAAATACTGGTATCATGATCGAGATGGTGAGCTACAAACTGCAGTTACTTCATAATTATAGACAGTTTTGTGACTATCCCTCGGACATGGATGATACCAAAGTGGATCCAGCCTTTATAGGATCCTGCGCAACACTATACACCAAGTGGATGGGTGGAGAATGCATATCTCACCAAGACCGAAAGAATTAATAAATAACCAGAAGAAGAAGAAAAAGAAAAAAAANATGGGTGGAGAATGCATATCTCACCAAGACCGAAAGAATTAATAAATAACCAGAAGAAGAAGAAAAAGAAAAAAAATTATTTACGAAGTTTTGAATATCCAAAACCTTGGATGAGACCAATACTGACTTGACAGCTGCATCTGGGNAAAAAAATTATTTACGAAGTTTTGAATATCCAAAACCTTGGATGAGACCAATACTGACTTGACAGCTGCATCTGGGAGGAAAAAACTCTGTTTTAGAAACTGTATTTGCGAGTCTTTGTTTAAAAGCAATTTTTTACACCCAGTGATTATAAACTTTGCTGCATTTTACACCTACTTTATTTAATCCCATTTACTGTTTTTACCTGAGCTGTGGAGTTGGAGTCATGGGAGTATGAACAATTGTGGGTGAAGTCTGAGTCTGAAATGGATTCAGAGTCGATACAAACACAGCGACTCTGACTATGCCTTGACTAAAAATATTTCATGTATTATCATCATACAGGCCATGGTCTTTGCATTTGATTATTGAACTACTGTGTGTTTTTTTAGCTAAATTTTTTATACACTAATAAGCAGTGTCGGACCGCAGGTGAAAGTAGAAATTTCATAAACAGAATAACAACCCCTCAGACATTCCAACTAAAATCTACATATTTGTGAATGAAGCCTTTTCAGTTGTTCAAAATAAATCTCATTTTGTGGAATAAGGGTAAAAACTAGGAAAGGGGAAGATTACAGAAAGAGGGAGGGGAGATTGCAGGAAAGAAGAGAAAGGGGAGAAGATAAAAAGAAAGAAAAACCTTTTTGTGGGCTGCAAAACTTTTTTGAGAGGAGACAAGAATAATGAAAGTATATTCATCATTTTTAAAATGGTGGCAAATGTGGCATAAAAATAAGCACAACTTTACAGACAATGGGTAAACAAGATTATATGGTGAATAGCAATACAACAAAAATAACACTAAAACACATGTTAATATACTGAGTAAAACCGAAATTGAAGGTACGAAATAAAATGAAACTAAATTAGCAAATATACTCAGATAAGACACTAAATTAATCTAAATTAGCAAAAATACTTTATTTTATCAATAAAACTTTAATTATTTCATTTAACAAATTATATTCTGGAAATTTTTGAAAAATACTGACCAAAGAGTATACACGTCTAAAAACTTCAACGTTTGTAACAGAAAATGTTTAGATCCCTAAAATGTAATTACAGTTACTGTTATAACATCTCTCAAGAACCCCAAGAAATGTCAGCCTTATGTAAGGGAAAACTTTATAAGAGGGTAATCTTGTATTGAAAAACATGTTTGTAGACCAAGAGAGGGCAGCTTATTAAGCAAGAAAATGTTATAATAGGGTTCCACTGTATATGTCTTCGTTAGATTATTTAATTTAATTTTATGTGTAACGTTTAATATTGGTTACATAGTTCATCAAATGTTTTGTGTTAAAATTCTACACGAATGTATGTTAAAATATGCATTTTTGTTAATTTAAAAAAGCATTTACAAAATAAAAACAATCGCACTGAAATCTTAAATTTCCGAAATGAAATTGGACGGTCATAGTTATCTGTCGTGCACAAACCACTTTCGACAAATACAATAATCGAAGGTCAATATTTATGTATAATTATATTCTTTCATCTGCTATAACAATGCACTACCATGTAAGGAAATTAACATGCACAAACAGTTTTCTAATTAATCAATCAAATTCATACCTGTCGAGCAGTTCAACTTCATTATCTGACATGAACAGTTCTTCAGGAAGTTCCACTGTTTTTAATAATGAAGATGCATCTGAAACTATACACAGAGTCTATTTAAGAAAATGTATAGAATATACATTACTGATCAATTTTCCAAATGAGGGAAAGAAACTGGATCTGATCAGTACCTAATCACTATACCAACACACCAATAGTAAAAAATAATTTTTTATAAATACGTCTATTACTGTAAATAAAAAAAATATGTGAAATTGACATAGAAAGAGCAGGGCTCTCAAAAAATGTAAATAAGATACATAAGGAAATGCAGCGAGAAAGCTGAGAACAACATAAGTTAAATTTTGGGTTTCATGCCACTTAATGAAACACAAAACAGCTGAAGTAAACACAATCTCTTGATTATTGTGGACTCCAAACCCCTTGTACTAAAACCAACTTATTAATAAGGTTATGGATTGGTTTTGGACAATCATTCATTTTGTCTGTCTAGTCACAAAAATGGAACCTTAGTGGCCACGGCAACCAATAGTTAGGGAGGAGAAGGTAGCGACCAGAGTGCAGGAATGTGAGGCAAAAAAGTTTACACTGCTCAGCTTACTCTTGAAAATGCTGATAATTGCAAAATGCAGTACGAAAGTAAACTATAGTCCATTCGCAGTTTCTTCACACTTTTGAATCAAACCTATGACGTGTTTGGTTGTTTCCTAAATACGTCATGCATCACAAGGTTTTCATACTTTGTTAAAATACACGTATCTTGTTTTTGGTTGAAGTAAAGTTTTACCTGTATTTCATCTATAAATTATATTTCACTTATATTTGATATCAATAAAAAGGGGCACAAAACAGGCGTGTTGGTAATGCCTAGTAAGAAATAGTTCTCATGCGAAATGATATTGAACTGAGTACACACAAATGCGGTGCATCGTCCCTTTGGTGTAATTTTCTAGACTTAGTTAAGCTTTGTATGGATGAGGTAGAGGAATAGTCTGAAAGTAGAACTTTAGCAAGGTTTCAGAAAAGTATGATGTAACCGTGAATGGATTATACAGGCTTACACTGCCAGTAAAAACATACCAGTATAAGTGGCGTCTACATACACTGCNTAGGGAGGAGAAGGTAGCGACCAGAGTGCAGGAATGTGAGGCAAAAAAGTTTACACTGCTCAGCTTACTCTTGAAAATGCTGATAATTGCAAAATGCAGTACGAAAGTAAACTATAGTCCATTCGCAGTTTCTTCACACTTTTGAATCAAACCTATGACGTGTTTGGTTGTTTCCTAAATACGTCATGCATCACAAGGTTTTCATACTTTGTTAAAATACACGTATCTTGTTTTTGGTTGAAGTAAAGTTTTACCTGTATTTCATCTATAAATTATATTTCACTTATATTTGATATCAATAAAAAGGGGCACAAAACAGGCGTGTTGGTAATGCCTAGTAAGAAATAGTTCTCATGCGAAATGATATTGAACTGAGTACACACAAATGTGGTGCATCGTCCCTTTGGTGTAATTTTCTAGACTTAGTTAAGCTTTGTATGGATGAGGTAGAGGAATAGTCTGAAAGTAGAACTTTAGCAAGGTTTCAGAAAAGTATGACGTAACCGTGAATGGATTATACAGGCTTACACTGCCAGTAAAAACATACCAGTATAAGTGGCGTCTACATACACTGCNGTAACCGTGAATGGATTATACAGGCTTACACTGCCAGTAAAAACATACCAGTATAAGTGGCGTCTACATACACTGCCGCAATAGGCAGAACAAAGTGGAGTGGGTGTGTGCATATTTTTGATATACAATCATTAAGCATTCAACTACATTAGTTCAAAGAACCCACATAGACTATTTTATGTATAGAACAATCATTGGGTGACTAGAGGCAGCCAAATTCAGATGTTGGTGACCTAAGCCCTGCACTTCCCACACTGTCATTTCCAGCTGAAAATATTAGCTGACCTTCAGCAGTGGATAACAGAGTACAATGTCATAAGAAGATTGTTATTTGGCCCAAACTGTGTGATGATGCAGTCTTGAGTACAGAACATAACTGCCAGGGACCATACAGCAGCCAGACATGCAAATATTTCCAGGCAAAGTGGATTTCCTATCTACAGTTTTTCAGGGGACTGTCAAAAANTACAGCAGCCAGACATGCAAATATTTCCAGGCAAAGTGGATTTCCTATCTACAGTTTTTCAGGGGACTGTCAAAAATTTTCCATACAACTAGAATTTCGGTACATAAGGATCTGACGGGTAAATTTAAAAAAATACAACTTTCACCCTTATGAAACTTTAAGTTGAGTATATTCAGAGTTGTAAATTATCTACGAATAAAGTNAAAAAAATACAACTTTCACCCTTATGAAACTTTAAGTTGAGTATATTCAGAGTTGTAAATTATCTACGAATAAAGTTTAACTAATAAACAGAAGGAAAACTGAAATTTTTTAAAAAGTATTACTGTGTTAGTATTAATGTAAATAATACGTTAGAAAACATTTCACATCAACTTGCCTAAATGAAGAATATAACATTGCAAAATACAGTACATAATTCATTGTAAGCCAACATGGAATCCAATCAGACCACAAACTTTCAAACCCCTCTGAAAAATAAAATCACACCTAATGCAAGCCAAATTTCAAACATCTCCCATGCACTCAATCAAATGAAAGCACGTGAAGATGTTATCGATCAGATAGCGTGAACACGGCATGCAAGATGAAGAAGATGAAGCCTCATCAGCAGGGGCAGTGAAAATCTATCCCTCCCCTTCCAAACCGGTCGNGGCATGCAAGATGAAGAAGATGAAGCCTCATCAGCAGGGGCAGTGAAAATCTATCCCTCCCCTTCCAAACCGGTCGGCACCAAGATGCCACGCTGCTTGTTAAGCAACTACCTCCCACCCCACCAGCCATGCAAGGGGAGAAAACGAGCTCTGTCGAATATCTCGGAGGACAGCCAAAGCTTACTCAAACCGGGCTGCATATCTACACTTAAGTTGGAAAATGTCTGCCTTCTGAAGTAAACAAGTAATATTTCACTTACATGTGATTTTGAGACAGAGATGAATAAATATGGTGATTAAAACTTATTCTCTTTGATAATTAGTTATTCAAAACCACGTCCTCTGATTTTCCAGTTCACTTATACGCATGTTACGCTGCGCTCAGGCTCTGTGCTTTTGGATTATTTGGTGACAGGTGTCAAATAGACCCTTCCAGGATAACAGTTTATTCAAAAGATGTGTGTGTATTGAAATTGATTAATGTACACCCTCAGATCTCCACATAAGAAGTAACTGAAAATGGATTTCATGCTCTATATTCAAACCAATTTTGGTGACAAGGTGAGGTCAAGTATATGCTTCTGGGTATATCACTTTATTCTGAAGGTGCTGCCTATTTGGTTACATCAATATTTCATTTAAAAATCATGTTACTTTTATGCCAAATACAATTAAACACAAACTTTACTGGTAAAAACCTACCATTAAAAACAAAATAAAACATCTGAACAGCACAGTGCCGTCAAATACTCTGCGACTGCCTGACCTCCTTTGAGGTCAGCCTCGGTGGAGCACTTGGCCACTATGTAGTGCAGTGCATTTTGACAGGATAACCGTGCACCATTAAGAACCAAGATCACATGATTTGTTTCATTTAATACCTAATGTACCCTACTGATCCCCCTCTTGTCCACCATGTAAGGAAAGGAAATAAGCACGGCCGAGAGAGATAGAGGATGTAGCGGTTTTTTTTACTAGATAACAGCTTTCCCTTTTGCCTGCATGTAAGGGGAGGGAACAAAGTCACACTGACTCGCAAGCATCAGTGTGAATAGAGAGCAGTGTGGTTAACATATTTCACACCCAGTTATTACACATTTGCCTACACAACAAGCTTAAAAATGATAATTGCTTGAAATCTTAAATGACAGGGCTGAAAGATTTTTCAATTGATGCAATATACAATAAATAATAAAAGTGGATAATTTTATTTTTATTTGTATATGAATTTTGCTGGAACCAGTAAAAATTTTTGGTGGATACCTTATTTTATACATGCATTTTTGGTTGAGGTCTGTGAGTACTTGAAAGTTGAGCTTGAGCAGAATACCTGCTTGCAGCACGAGATGGGCTCAAAATATTTTTCAGGATCAAAAAATTTAAGTTTCTATTATCAATGTCGTGTCATTCAATCGGCGACAGATGAGACTGTTTTTTTTACTGTTAATGAAAAGAAACAACACATTGTTAATTAGTGAAATGTATATATTTAAGAGGTTGGCATGTTTTGGCAGAGAGATTCTTCAGAAATGGGGATATAAAGGCCAATTAATAGCTAAACTAGCCTAAAATGCAGCACCCAATGGGACAGTTTTTAAAAGTTTGCTACAAAATAAGACGTTCATTCATGAAACTACATTAAAAGGCAGATTTGTTACAGTTAAAATTATTCCTCAGAACTACATCTATCAACACAGATTCCTGTAAAAAAAACCATAAAAACAGGGTCGCGAATCAGCCTAGATGCAGTGCCTGACAAACTTATTAGTGTACTTGAAATAGTTATAATGAAATGCACTTGGTAAATATTGAACAAATTGAAGGTGTAAATAAATATCTATTACATATTTCAATGTTTTAACCCTTTAAAGTATTTAGAAGCACCTGTTACTATTTCAATTTCATCTGTAGTGTTCAAAATACCTGACAGCATTAAGCATACGTTTAATCAATAGGGCCACCTATTTTACACAAAGATATTTATGCACATGCTAGACTTCAATATTTTATGTTCACTCCTGCAACTTTCCTTTGGTTCCTGACATATGTTTTTGTAATAGGACAGTTTCTTACCTGACTGGGCCAACCAAAATTAAGTTACTTCGGTACTGATACTTGTTATTTGCGTGCACAAAACTAAAGATTAGAGGTCTGCAACTTAACTCCCCCCCCCCCCTGAAATAAACATCACAGTTTTAAGGATTTTGGGAGCTGGATTAAGGATTTTTATTTACAGGTTGATAGATAGCAGCCCTGGTCTAAGGGGATAGTGAGCCAGTGCATCATCACCACGTTGCCAACTGGCGTTACTGAATTTAGATTATTTCATGTTTACAATGTTGAGAAGCACTTACCCGAGGAAGTTTGAGCATGTTCTAGAGCATTTTCTGTGCTTCGAATAAACCTGAAAAAAATTAATACATTCAAATGAGCTGCAGAAAAATAACTGTATTCAATACATACAAGGCTACTTACTAGTCCTCATATCTTTACACAAGCATACACATACACACACACACACACGCAGGATGTTCGGAAATTAAACACCCAAACTCAAGCCGAACAGTGTGCACAGAGGACAGCCAGCAATACGATGTGTCTCTGCAACATGGGAAGCATAAGTCACAGTTTTGCTGCGGACTTTGTAGGCGTTGTACAAGGCATTTGCCAAAAATACATTTTCAAAACCCAATGTTCATAGGCTCATAATCTCCTTTAATATTTCATTTAGGTAAATGGTGTCTATTTTCAACTTTATTTTTCATAAGGAATCACCTCCTGCAGTTTGAGAGTTTAATTTCCGAACATCCTGTGTGTGTGTGTGTGTGTGCGTGCGCGCATTCGTTTGTGAGACAAACTACAGTTGACTCTCGATCTACCGTTTCTCAAGGGACTGTCAAAATATTTCCATACATCCAGAATTTCAGTAGATGAGGGTTTGACATCTATATCAATAAAATACAACTTCTAACCTTTTATTAAACTTAATGTTGAATATAATGAGAGTAGTACCTTATCTGTGAATGAAGTTTAACTAATAAACACAAGAAAATGGGAATTTTTTAATGAAGTATTACTGCATTAGTATTTACTGTAAATAATACATTAAAAAAACTATTCACCTAAACTTGTTTCAACAAAGAATATAACATCACAAAATACTTTATATAAATTATTGTTATCCAACACTGAACGCAAGCTGTCCCCAAAACTTTCAAATGCTATAAATAAGAAATTAGTATGACACCAAATTTTAAATGTGCCACACGCACTTAATCAGCAGAGAGCAGGCAGAGTATCTACCGGCCAGCACAGTCACGGCACGCAATATGGAGAAGGAGAAGCCACAGTGGAGGCACGAGTAAAACAATTTACCCCCTCCCCACCAAACCAGTCTGCACACAGAGGAACGGTGCAAGGACAACATACTGGTTGCTAGGCAACTAGCTCCCTCCACGCCAGTCGAGCAAGGAGAGGAAACAAACTTTGCTGAATATTACTGAGGACACCCGAAGCTTACGCAATCCAAGTCGCATATCTACAATTCTGCACTTAACGTTGGTGATGCCATTCTTGTGTGGCAAAAGTGTAATTGAAGAAATTAATATTCTTTCACTTAAAACAAAGTGTGATTTTGAGACAGAAATCAATAAATAGGGCGATTATAACTTATTTCTTCACTGTCGTCAATTATTAACCATTCAAAACCACATCCGCTGATTTCCCCCTATACTTACGCCCGTCATGAGTTGCGCATTATTTGACAGAAAGTGTCAAAAATGCTCTTACAGGATATCTGTTTATTCAAAAGACGTGTGTCAGTTGAAATAAATTAATGTAAATCCTCCGATCTCCCCAAAATAAATTACTGAAAATGAACATTATGCATGGTAAACAAGTCACTCAATGTTCAAACAATTTTTGGTGACGAGGGGAGGTCAAGTATACACTTCTGATCATATAATTGTATTCACAAAGATACTGTCCATTGATTTAAATTAATATTTTGTTTTAAAATCATGCTGCTTTTATGCCAGATCTGATTAAACACTAACTCTCCGGGGAAAAAAACTTTGTCACAAAAAAAAACATCTTTGCAAAAAAAAACTCCTCGCTAAAATGTATTGTGTAACATTTTCAGACGAAGCCATTTAGAGGTCAGACCTGGCAGAGCACTTGACCATTCTGTGATGTTGTGCATTTTACAGGATAAGTGTGCTTCAAACTGAGATCACATGATAAGTTTTATTTAATGCTCCATGTACTATACATACTGCCGTCTTGTCAGGCATGTATGGAGAGCAAGCAAGTGCACTCAGTAGACAGAGATATATATATATATAAATAAAGTGATATAGTGGCAGAGAGTGATAGATAGATAGAGAGATAGAGAGAGATATATAGAGAGAGAAAGAGAGAGAGAGAGAATATGCAAGGATGCCATGATGGTTGTGAGGTAACCGCTTCCCCTCTCCTCAGACGTGTAAGGAGAGGGTAGATGCCAGACTCGCAGTGTCACAGTCACCATCATCTGTGTCACAGTCACCACNTTATAGATTTTTAGTAAATAGTGGAAGCGTAAGAACATTATTTAATGTATTTTAAAAAATTGTCATCATGCCTACAAAGATACTGTCCATTGATTTAAATTAATATTTTGTTTTAAAATCATGCTGCTTTTATGCCAGATCTGATTAAACACCAACTCTCCGGGGAAAAAAACTTTGTCAAAAAAAAAAACATCTTTGCAAAAAAAAACTCCTCGCTAAAATGTATTGTGTAACATTTTCAGACGGAGCCATTTAGAGGTCAGACCTGGCAGAGCACTTGACCATTCTGTGATGTTGTGCATTTTACAGGATAAGTGTGCTTCAAACTGAGATCACATGATAAGTTTTATTTAATGCTCCATGTACTATACATTATACATACTGCCGTCTTGTCAGGCATGTATGGAGAGCAAGCAAGTGCACCCAGTAGACAGAGATATATATATATATATATATATATAAAGTGATATAGTGGCAGAGAGAGATAGATAGATAGAGAGAGAGAAGATGCAAGGATGCCATGATGGTTGTGAGGTAACCGCTTCCCCTCGCCTCAGACGTGTAAGGAGAGGGTAGATGCCAGACTCGCAGTGTCACAGTCACCATCATCTGTGTCACAGTCACCACTGCGCCACAGTGATGATAAACGGTGGGGTATTTGATGTATTTCACACCCAAATATTAGAAGTTTGCATGAACCGCCTTAAAAACAAACACTTCGGGAACTCTTACATGACGGGACCAAAAGATGTTTCGATCAATACATTATCCGATTAACAATAGGAACGAGTAATGTCGTCATTTTGCCGGGACCATTGAAAATTAACAGTGGATACATTTATCGAAGCAAGCATTTTCGGTACATCGAGTGTTCACTGTAGTAGTGTTGTACAGAAAACTTCTGATTATTCGGTTGCGACTGATTCTGTTTTCAGGTTACTTGTGCATTACGTGTTATGAGTCAAAATAAAAAATCCTAAGCATTCATGATTTCACACAAAAAAATTTTGCTGCCATGTTTTTGTTTGATGTTCTTCACTTATATCTAACACATACTCCAAGATGTTTTTACTTATAACATTCTAAGAAGTTTTTATTTCTAT
The DNA here is from genome assembly GCA_002778355.1 of Clitarchus hookeri. Taxonomy (NCBI): domain Eukaryota; kingdom Metazoa; phylum Arthropoda; class Insecta; order Phasmatodea; family Phasmatidae; genus Clitarchus; species Clitarchus hookeri. The sequence goes on from NQII01004238.1 coordinate 137,100, forward strand.
TTAACATTCAATCTGAGATATTTTTACTTCTACCAAGAACCTACTCTGAGATATTTTCACTTCCATCTAGCACTTAATCCAAGACGTTTTCACGTATACGTAGTACCTACTCTGAGACATCCCTGCCACTAGTTGAAAAAAAAAAAAAAAAAAAAAAACACACACACACACACACATAAGTTTTGACAAGCGCAGGAAAACTTACCACCATAGAAAGGTTCAGTAAAGGGGAAACCGCAATTAAGCTCATTTGATTATATTGGTATGCAAACTGCATGGGAGATTTACATGAACCACAAAAAATTAATTATATGTGGTAATTTAGCTGGTAGTATAGCATAAATCAGTTTAGGCTACAGTAACATGTAAGTGTGAAACCATGACTCGATAAGTGATTTGGCCAAGTGAGAATCTAAACAGATGTTTGATAAAATGTGTTTCCTTTATTTTCTGTTTTAGCCTTCCAAATTGCTCGTGTACCTCACTAAAAATATATTTTTCTAGCGAGTTCAATGTAATTTTAGTTATTTAACTGTCAGGCATGTGTTATTTTATAGTTTGAAGTTAGGAAAATAAGAGTAATTAATTAGGTTACTTGGGTTTCGGCCATAATTTCATTATTCTGGCACTCGGCAGTCCTAATCAACACAAATAATCAAAAGTTTGCTGTATGTATGTGTGTTGTGATGAGACAGTATATGTCGACCTTATTGATGTCTGCTATGTTATCTATAGTCCGAACTACAAAACATGCGTATATATTTTGTACAGTGTCCATTCACTTACGCTTGCCTTTGTTATATTGCCAGTCGCACACATAAGGTTGTGCTACTAGCTTTGTTCACGTGGTTGGTACTTTCTGCAACTCCAGCAACCATAGATGTAGAGGGTGTAGCTGGGTACATGTTAATGCATTAAGTGCAGAGGGAGTAAAAGTTGTCAACTGAACGCCTGACAGCTAAACACAAAACTTATTTTCATAAAATTTCCTACAATTTCATAATGTACTAGATTTTGCCCGCAACTTTCTCCACGAGGAATTTTTGTTTTGGTCACAATATTATTTAAATACTAAATATGTCTTTAAAATAGAATACATATTTTAAAATAGAAAGTGGAATGAAATGAAGACCCAAAAATAAGAGAATCGAGGCTGTTAAGTTTGAAGTTGTTATATATGTAATTAGTAGGGCCCCACTTTTATGGAAAATAAAATGAGTTGATTTTGTCATAGAAATTTCACCATTTCCTCAAAAAAAAAATTCATTTTGTCAAATTTTATAGTAAAAAAAATACATGCATTATTATAAAAACATCAATGTGTTAGTTTTTTTTAACAATTTCACTCTAACTAAATGGAATTTGCTATTCATTCTTTTAATCAGTACATATTTAAGTGGAAAACATTCAAAACTATTTAACGATAAGGATGAAAGAACAACCTTACGAGAGCACACTTGTCATGTAACACACATTGCCACATCACAGAAATTTTTTTGCGATCAATCTTATACTTTACAGAGACATTTTAAACTGCCCAAGAACATTCACTAGCGTTTGAATTTTAAAAGATTTTTATATCACCCACATACAGCTTTTGTATATTTGGAGATACCATTATTATAATTAAATCCCATAATATTACTCCAACAGAAATCCACAACCCAACTACAAAAATAATAAATATTTTATCAAATGTTACTAGGAAGAAGTGGCAGAAACCTATTTGTTTTTGTTTTCTTGGTAATATGAAAATTACACAAACTTTCTTCCAGTGCAGTTGTCTTTTAATAATTATTTATGTCTTCCACTATCACTAAATCACTGTGCATATGGCATGGGAGTGTTTAAGCACGTGTCTTTACGCACCCTAGCAGTTTTGCAATTTGGTAAATTTATAAAACACAAAAAAAAACCCTTCACTTTCAAACTTCCGGGCACTATCTAAAACAGAAACTATTTTTGCGATGTAAGCAGCTTACAACAATCCCCACCCTCGCTCAATAGTTTCAAATACCATATTTGCTAGTTGTCAAGAACTTAACCACAAAGCACAGCAGATGAGTAAAGTCAGCAGTGTTTACAAATACAGTACAAATGTTTATTGCGTAATTATTATATCCCAGAAGAAAAAAAAATACTCGTCGGTGTTATAGATACGCATTATTTACTTTTGTCACATCACCAAAATTTTTGGTTAGAGACATTCCCTTATAAATAAAATACACGTTACAAGTGACTCTACCAATGAACAAGCGCCATAGCGATTCTGCTTAATATATATCAAATTGTAAGTGCAACCATAATCTTTCGACCTTGCTACCAATCAATGTTAACTTTTGTTTACATTTTTATAGTCAACATTGTGATCACCACGCAAATAGCTTTGTTATCTGCAAAACTTAATGTTTGTAAGAGTTTTAATGGTAAAAGAAGCTCGCACTGTGGTTTTACATACACTCAAAAAAGCAATTTTGTTGATGTTTAGCAAAAATGGGAAATATTACAGAATGTCACAAAAAAAAAACATAATTTCTTAATATTTTGCATTTGTGAGAATTTCTAGGCCCTAGTTATTGGCTATGTCAACATGTACGTCAGACGTTTTACAACACTTCTTTGTAAACCATGTTCAGCACCATTTTAAAGAATGACACGAAAACAACCAGGCTGCGGGGCGAGCTTACATGTGAGCACGCCACGTAAAACTGACAGTTTGAGAAACAGTCCTGCCTCAAGTCAACTTCTGCAAATTTGACAGTTTGCCCCTGAAACTTATTTATCGTCATAGCGAATCGCACNCGAGGTTTAGCGAAAATGGGAAATATTACAGAATGTCACAATTTCTTAATATTTTGCATTTGTGAGAATTTCTAGACCCTAGTTATTGGCTATGTCAACATGTACGTCAGAAGTTTTACAACACTTCTTTGTAAACCATGTTCAGCACCATTTTAAAGAACGACACGAAAACAGCCAGGCTGCGGGGCGAGCTTACATGTGAGCACGCCACGTAAAACTGACAGTTTGACAAACAGTCCTGCCTCAAGTCAACTTCTGCAAATTTCACAGTTTGCCCCTGAAACTTATTTATCGTCATAGCGAATCGCACTCTGAGGGGAAACTGCAGTCCCTTGAATTCAAAAAGGAGGTCATTCGAAATCATACTAGCATTCGCAGAACCCGAAAAGTCACACTACAAAGACAAGAGACAATACAACGTATTAAATCAACGAGAACCACTGAAGTGTTTAAATGATTATTTTAGTAAAATTAAAAAAATCTGTTAAGAAAATACGTGTAGTAATAGTTGCAATTAAAGATACGACAACTCCCTCTAATTTACAGTGTGTGATTGGCCGAAAAGTGACAAACCCCTGGCGTCTTCCTTTCCTCCCGTAGCACCCCTGGGCCATTGTTAATGCCATCTCTTTCTTCACAATCTACCCACTTTGGGGAGAAGCATCTGTAGCTCCACCAGTCAACATTTCCAAAAATATTTCCCTCACCCACCTTAAAAACATTGGCTGGGAAATAACTTCCATATTCGTACACAGTATTTTCTGAGTAGCAGATAAGTAGGTGTCTGTGTTCTGAGATTTTACTAGTAGGACTGCCATTGCCCTCTCCACCCCTCCCTCTCTCACCCCATTTCACCCTCCACCTCTCCCTCTCTCTCCCCATTTCACTCTCCACCTCTCCTTCCATATCATCTACAGATCTCCTTTTCTGCATCTCCACCTGTGGAGGACTTAAATGAATCCATCACAAAAACATTTTTGCAAAAACACTATTTTTAGTCTACATTACTTAACACTACACTAAAGTCTCCCAAAACAGGGCCATTTTGTGTCAATCTATGAGTGTGATTCTAAATTTCTGCATATAAATATTAGTGCTGAGCCGACACAGATTTTTACTGATACCGGTACGAACCAATACTTCCTTACCTACAACAGATATCCAATACCGATACAATGGACATATGAGTAATAAACTGAAAGACTTCTACTAGCACTAAAAATATTTTGGAAAGCTGATGGAAATATGTGTTAAAGTTTGTCACACAATGTACTATTTGATGCTGTAAGTAAATGTAAAAACAATAGGAAAATTAATTTCACATAAATTCATTAAAATCAGAGAATAAAAGTAGCGCTCAATAAATACTTCAGTAATATATCTTTAATTTTATATCTGGGCCACTTAAACAATTTACGTTTTAAACTTATAAAAAAAAAAATTAAATCTACAAGATTGGGTATCACATTTCTCACCATAATTCTACTTTGTTCATATTCACAAAATTAAAAATTATTAATATGTATAGTTTCTAAATTCAGCACTCCCTTATTTTACGGAGAGTAAACTTGAAGCACTGCCAGTTGCCACGTAACTAATGTCAGACTTCATATTCCTTTTAAAATNTATTTTACGGAGAGTAAACTTGAAGCACTGCCAGTTGCCACGTAACTAATGTCAGACTTCATATTCCTTTTAAAATATTTTTAATACAGGCAGTCCTATACTTTCATACATGTGTTCCTGAAAATGTTTGTGAAAGTTGAATGTATGAAAATTGAATGATATATACGCATGTATAGTTCATTTCATATAAGAAGGCCACTTTCTGACAGTCAGTGAGTGGCAACTTAATATATTGAAAACNTATTTTACGGAGAGTAAACTTGAAGCACTGCCAGTTGCCACGTAACTAATGTCAGACTTCATATTCCTTTTAAAAATTTTTTAATACAGGCAGTCCTATACTTTCATACAAGTGTTCCTGAAAATGTTTGTGAAAGTTGAATGTATGAAAATTGAATGATATATACGCATGTAATAAGAGGGGTTCCGTTCCAAAGTTACAAGAAAATTAAAAGAAAGAAAAAAAAATTAATTTTGGTAGAAAGAAAATATATTTAATTGATAGCATGTTATTTTTAACAAGCATTTAATTGAAAATCAAATAAATATACATATGCAATACTTTCTTACCTGAAATGTTGATTTTCAACACCTGTATACATATTTGATTGTAAGTACTATGTTAATAACTAAGGTAATTAAATATGATTCCTACTTTCTGTAAAATTGTTGTGCAAATGTAACATTTTATTTCGTAAGTTGTAAAAACTATGNTAATAACTAAGGTAATTAAATATGATTCCTACTTTCTGTAAAATTGTTGTGCAAATGTAACATTTTATTTCGTAAGTTGTAAAAACTAAGTAAAAGTTTTTCAGAGATTCGTATATTATTTTAACAGATACAGTCATTTGTATTGTGCCAATACGACAGCCACATCCAAACATTCATAACATATGATCCGCAAAGGCTGGAAAACATGGTACGCAGTGTTAGATGGCAACTAACAGTGCTATATCAATATATTGGTAGGTTGTTAGATGTATGAAAAACCAAATTGGCCGTATGAAAGTTGATTTAGAGGTGATAATATGTAACTTATCAAAGAGCGAGTTGTACGAATCTCGAATGTATGNACATAAACGAAAAGACACGGCGATTGTCAACTGTCAAGAATGTGGCCTTCTTATATGGTACACAGTATAATAAGAGGGGTTCCGTTCCAAAGTTACAAGAAAATTAAAAAAAAGAAAAAAAAATTAATTTTGGTAAAAAGAAAATATATTTAATTGATAGCATGTTATTTTTAACAAGCATTTAATCGAAAATCAAATAAATATACATATGCAATACTTTCTTACCTGAAATGTTGATTTTCAACACCTGTATACATATTTGATTGTAAGTACTATGTTAATAACTAAGGTAATTAAATATGATTCCTACTTTCTGTAAAATTGTTGTGCAAATGTAACATTTTATTTTGTAAGTTGTAAAAACTAAGTAAAAGTTTTTCAGAGATTCGTATATTATTTTAACAGATACAGTCATTTGTATTGTGCCAATACGACAGCCACATCCAAACATTCATAACATATGATCCGCGAAGGCTGGAAAACATGGTACGCAGTGTTAGATGGCAACTAACAGTGCTATATCAATATATTGGTAGGTTGTTAGATGTATGAAAAACCAAATCGGCCGTATGAAAGTTGATTTAGAGGTGATAATATGTAACTTATCAAAGAGCGAGTTGTACGAATCTCGAATGTATGNGGCCGTATGAAAGTTGATTTAGAGGTGATAATATGTAACTTATCAAAGAGCGAGTTGTACGAATCTCGAATGTATGAAAGTCAAGGACTGCCTGTACCTGTATTAAAATTTTTTTAAAAGCAATATGAAGTCCGACATTAATTACCTGGCAACTGGCAGTGCTTCAATTTTACTCCCCGTAAAATAAGGGAGTGCTGAATTTAGAAACTATACATATTAATAATGACAAGGTGGAGCTGCAGTGTGACACCTGCAAAGCTGGTAATTTGGCGACCCACCCACAATACATGCTATAGATGATTATCTCTTACAGTGCCTGTCACAGCAGCCCACAGTGGGGGTGAGAGTGGCATCTCACTCTCCCTGTAGATGATTATCTCACAGCAGAGTAGCATCTCCCACCTTCCCTTCCTTGTCCAGAGTGAGTCTTGTCAGTTTATTTCTGGGAATAAGAATGGCTACTGCTGACTCAAAACAGCAGCAGTTGAGCCTCGGATACTGTAAGGGTGGTTCAGATACTGTAATTTGGCCAACATTTAATATCGGGTATAGGTATATAGGTATCGGCTCAGATCTAATAAATATATAAGCTACCATATTTATCTGTGTTGCAACTTACATTTTATCTTGTGAAGTTTCAGCACCATCTACCACAAAGTGAGCCATATCAGCCTCAACTTCTCTCTGCAAGCAAACAATTGAACTAGTTGTATACATTAACACATTTGGAGGCACAATATAATTAAATGCAACATATCTCGTACTGCCTAATTCCTTAAAGAATGTAATATAATTTTCTTTATGAAATCTGGAGAAACACACTTGAACCAACTCGCAACACTATCGACAGTGAATGTTAGGGTTTAGCATTAGCATGAAGGANATCTGGAGAAACACACTTGAACCAACTCGCAACACTATCGACAGTGAATGTTAGGGTTTAGCATTAGCATGAAGGAATGTAGAGATTAAGAATATTTATTTCACCTCCTAAAAACACTGTACAATGTCAAATGACTGCACACATATTTGTTTTAGAAAGACCTGTTTTTGTGCTACATGAAAGTCAAGCAAATGGGTCGTGTTAGTTGCATCAACTATTTCAAGACACATGCAGAGTATGTGCTTCAGTCGCATCAAAGTAATTGAATGTTCAAAGGTGACAAAACTGACCTGAAAGTCAGAAGTTACGAGTACATATCTGTGCTGTCACCCAGAAAATTACAACTGCATGGTATAACACTGGTACTTCAACATGGCCCCCAACTCAAATGCCAAATTAAAAAATCTGATAATGCCAGAAAAAATATNCAGAAAAAATGTGTAATCATTTTCAAAATTTCTAAATATATAGTACAAATAAATTATTTTCATCAATTATCATTTCTCTTCCAATGTTAATTATGTTAAAGCTACCAACTTCTTCTGATTAACTAATGAATAAAAAACCCAAAAAATGTTAGTTATTGACTCGCTCAACCTCACAACACAAGGATGTGCCTTATTAAAAAACAAATCTTGCAGGATTTGTGTATCTCTCTTGTGCAAGACAGCTATATACCTTCTCGGAAGGAGACAATGCATGTCACTGGGGCAGTGGGCTGTGCTACCTAATAAGACAGGCAAGCACTCAGCAATAGTGCAGTATGGAGAAGATCAAGAGTAATTAACCACTTACCACTATGGACTAAACTAATGACACAAATTCTTTCCACCATTTTTATGGGCAGTGACCACTGCCCACATACATCCCTTACTGGTTGGCCGTTCAAGTCTCCACCCCAAAACCACCACCAAGTCTCACCCAACTACCTACTGGGGGTTATCACACCATAATGCTGGCATGAAATGAGAGGTGAAATGAAGGTAGGTGGCACTGCAGTACCAGTAATCAGAGTGGTAGTCCTATCATCAGTAGGCTATCATCCAAAAACTGCAAAGCTACAAAAATTAAAAAAGTTCAGTTATTCCTAAAATAGTCTTGAAAATATCTTCACGTTACTTTTACTTACAGTGCTCTAGCTATCTAGTTGGTTGAGCGAGTGGGAACAGAAAAGCTAAGACACACACCCTTTGCAGCATAGCACTCAAAACAAAAGTTATTACAATATTACAAGTGCAGATACATTACACAAATGCATGAAAATATGTCAGCCATGTACATTCCAATAGGACATCTGTATTTAAGTTGGGTCACAACAGATCATTTGCATGTATCAGATCCACAATCCACCCGATAATACTGGTGCAGAACATCCTCATCTCCACTACGTACTTGCATCACTGCCCAGGTGGTAAGCTGAAGGTCAGTTTGTGCACTTAAGTCACACAATTTCTAAAGCGGACTAGGTGACAAACACACCGGTCTACGCATTTGATTTGCCACAGTTCAGTCGGCTACAGTTCTCAGTTATGTACGTACATAAATATGCATATGAGTGAATGCAGGGGTGTTATTCATCTGCTCTTAGCTGCACTTGCACGACAAGTAAGATGTTGCCAAGCAAACTTATGACAGATAAAGAAATCAGAACTGCACTGTGATAGCAGTGATATACTCCATGTCATATAAGTTCACTAAATTTAGACAGTTCTAGAAAAGTAGCATGGCCACAATGTATTGTTCCACCACTCTGTCTATGAAGAAAACAAGGTATGTACACAAATGCTATGATCAAAGTAAGTTAACATTCAAAGTTATTTTATATTTTGTTATGGTCGGTCAAGATATAGTGCTGGAACTGCGTTTATTTTACTGCGGACTAATAATTAAGTGGGGAAAAAAAAAA
>NQII01004238.1:146056-172158 GCA_002778355.1 Clitarchus hookeri
GGGGGGGGGGGAATAGTTCAACGTCTCATGAATTGTTTTGCAAACCTTCTTACAAGACGGTATCATTTTGAATTACATTTACAAATTTTAACCTCACCCAAATATAATAAATATGTTGTTCATACCGATTCAAATACTAAATTCATTCAGTATGTATAATATTTTTACACTACAAAACAGAGTTAAAATAGTCCTATTTGCAACTCCTGAACACATGTTGTTCTATGGCAATCATTGGACACGTTTTTCTGCAACTGATACAAAATAATTGGCAGAATCATTCAGCAAATATGACACTTCACCAGTTTCCTGAAAGAAAACTGTGGGATGAAAATAAACTGCGCTTCATGCCAGTACCGAAAATGGCGAACCAAGTTATATATGTGACAGCATTACATTTCACGCAAGAAAATGCACTAAAAAGGCATCCCTCTATACTTAATGAAAGTAAATACAAAAATTATTAACTACCAATACAATATTTCGTTAACACCAGTAAGGTAATCGCATAAACGTGACGAAAAAGATCACATGCACAATGACGTTTACCAAGCGGGAAATGTTTCACCGACTGTAAAAGTGTCCACATACTCTGCCATTATTGCTTAACATATTTTTAAACCAATTTGCTGAAAGTAAAAAATTTAAGTATAATGTAAGTTTTGAATTACAAACTTTAATCCAGATCACCTATATCAGCATAATCATCTATATCGGCAACTAACATACATCCTGCAACAATTCATCAGCTCATACAATACTTTGCAAATGAGAGCATTTTCTTGTTTACATCGTGTGTAGGTTGGTCACACTATCTGTCAAAATTTAGTCTACTTATACGAAATGTAGTACAGCATTCACAAGTGAACGTGTACTTGTATCTGGGTTTCTAATTTTATTCAAATGGACGGTCTTCCAGTTTGTCACTATTATGTTTTGGCCAGCAATTTTTAACATTAAGAAAATCACATTATCAACACAGTAATAATCACAGCACTATCTCATTTTACTCACAGTCCTGCTGCTTCCTGGCCTGAGTCTAACTACCCTAATTTAGCAAAATAACTCTCTAGCCTAAAACACTCTGGTCCTCTGCAATATTTACAATTCTACATTGTATTGTATATAACAATTTAAATAACATAAAGAATTTTCAACAATTTAAGGCAAATTATGCAGCCGTTTTAAACACACTAAGAAAGCACCACGAACATTGGACGTTACTACATAAAAAATGTATACATGAAATAATTTTCAACCAACTGTGGGTTCTATTATGGCTTACTTGAAACACTGCATCATTAAAAATAATTGTTGACAAATAAAAGCACTTTATTCATGGCTACCAGGCTAGCCCTTTCAAGCATGTCAATAAATCAAATTTCTTCTTACTTAACATAACTCTCGAAACAACGCACCATTTATAAAATCCTGTATCAGCTGATGCACGAACGAACAGAAGTTAACGTTAAGTTGGCTATTTTGAGTGCACTGCCGACGCACATTAGACCAGCCGAAAATATGCGCAATAGGAAAGAGTTCCTAGGTTAATTAATATATTTTATTGTATGTGGTCATAAAACAGCGGTTTTTAGTGTTATAAACTAAACTTCCTGCTAAAGTAGAAATATATAGGTGTCCAAAATTAAAGGCACGTTAAAACTATCCGTATCCAAGTGAAACACAATTTCAAATCCTTTTTTCACGTCTTAATCACCTCTCTCCAACCCTGCTTTCATTACGTGCTTCCAAAAGCATACAGAAATATTGCATAATAATGTTGAATTATTTTTTCTAATAGTTTAACGATATATATTTCTAATTTGTGTTGTTCCGAGCCGGTAATAGAAGCACAGTAAACTTTAAAAATACGCTATCTATTGAGCCAAATAAAAAGCTCAAGAATTCTCTCCGGACAGGATGTGCGCGCTACCCATCACATTTTTCCTGAAGCATTACCAGCCACAAAAAAATAAGCTTCCCGCGCGCGACATATCAATTTACGAACAGATACCAATAGTTTTATTTTTCACGTGCTCTGCATAATTTTTTAAGCAACATATATTTTGTGTACAGCATTTACGAACGACCCTATACACGCCCGAGGCCTCTCTAGCCGCCTGCTGTGCCACCCAAGTAGTTCACCAATTGCCGCACGAAGCAGCACCTCCTGGACGCGCTGACTCGTCGCATCAAAGCAGCACCAGTTGATGGCGAATGGATACATAAACTAAAAGTAAACATTGGCGCGGCAATCGTAAACTGTCAAGAATGTGGCCTTCATATAGGAGATGGACTATACCAACGGCACAGTTTAGGCAGCCTTATTTTCATGAAAAAATGCAATTGCTACATGGGTAAATACCACAGATACAAGTTTTCGCAAACTTCTGCGATGTTAACATTTTTTGGTACAATGGAACAAAAAGACTAGTACTAAAAAAAAAACAATTAACCAAAAATTATTATTTTTAAATTCAAATAATTTTAATTCAAAGTCAAAAATTTTGGTGTCAAACATTTAGAATTATTGAGGTTTTACTGTATAATATACTTACTGTGTCAGGCGGCTCCGCTCGCATGGACTACAGAATTATTGTTTACGGTTAAAAAAAAAAAAAAACCCCAAATAATCAAAATTGAAATTTACAGAAGACTCGCAATAAATACACGTACATGCTCTAACATAATTAGTTTGTTACTAACGACGCGAGCCGACTGAGTGCCGGCCAAAACGCACACGACTAGTGTTACACTCCCCCCGCTCACGCCATGGCTCTCCACATCCATGTACGGTCAACCGACTAAAGAAAAATTACTTTTTCAGAAAACTTTTGATATTGTTCCATCTTTAACAGTTTAGGCGGCTGCAAGAGAGCGCACTGGCGGCAAAGTTTTTTCCGACTTATTCACTATTATCGTCACTGCTTATTCCTTATGTTACTTTATGTAACAAAATATGTACTAAAACCTGGCCAGAGAACATAGCTGTGAATAAAAAAAAACACTTCAATCGGATACGTGATTCTCGAGTGATAAACGCACTATCAGACAGAGAGACTTTGAGTTTTATAAAATGTATAGATGTTATTGAATGTAAAAAACACCGATACTAGAATTTTAAAAATAACATTCACTGTAGAGATTTCGGCGGCTCTTAACATCAAGATCCTGAGAGCTGATGGGGGTGAAATCAGGTGAGCATAGAGCAGCACCAGAATGCAAGGGCAGGGGAAATTGGAGATCCCGACCCCAAGAAAACCAGCCGACCAGCGACATCATCTGACACGATTCCTACAAACGAAAATCTAGGGGCAACCTCACCAGGAAACGAACCCAGTTCGCCTTGGTGTAAGGCGAGTAGACTAACAACTACACCACTGCAGCCCGTTTAGATTTAGACATTGGCAAATGTGTGTTTTTCCTCTTCAAAATATGGCAACCCTTGTGTTGGGGTTTATGCTATCCACTTAGTCAGGCACCCAGCCTTACGTGCCACAAAGCACAAAGGAATGATGATGAAGGGATTTTTATGGAGAGGGGGGTGGTGACAGGTGAGTCTGACAACTGACTACTATATGTTAGGCCTCGTACACACCTGTTATTACGATAAGGTTCATACAAATATTTTTCTTACCATTTCCTTTCCTGTTATAATTGGAAAGTCCAATTTGGGTAGCATCTCATCAGGATCTTTAGTTTCTTGCTTGATGTGCACATTTTCCACAAAATCAGACCCACATGTTCCTGTAAATCCAAGTAAATCAGTCATAACTGTTATCAATGCTATCTATACAGCACAAAAATACTAAAAGCTGAAAATAAAATATAAATAACACATTACAAGTTATACATTTTACGTGGAAATCAAGAAAACATCAACATGGACAATCTGGCAGTCAGAAGATATATCAAATGTCTGGGTAATCACTGTACTTAAGAGATCTGTGGGGGGCCCACAATTCATACTGTGATGAAGTCACAAGCCATCCAAGACCCCCCCTCCCCCAATAAGCTGTTTGGAGGTCATGGTAGAAATTACCATCTTCTATTGATCGTCTTGCAGTATTCCCATATTCTTCCAAATCTTCACTCTGCCACTGTTCTATCCCCCCCCCCCNACAATATTCTTGACTCATCTCCCTTGCATTCTGCCCACAGATAACCTGCCAATCCCTTGGATAAGGCAACCAGATGCACCAGCCTACTCTCATTCATGTCGATCCCGCTTTGAGCAAGAAATTTGCAAATTTTTAACAGATTTTTGGGTTAATCAGAGTAGTCACTACTGTAAAAGTGATCTGTCTTAAATAGGCATTGCTTGTACAACGATTAAGGGCAAGCTTCATCCACCATTTTGAATTCTTGGTTTTCCTTGCTTATTTATATTTAAAAAAATTCAAATTTAAAAGTACATCCATAGCGAACTAGCTGTTGAATTTACGCTGCAGTACGCATATAAAAACTGAATCCAAAATGGCGAGTGAAGCTTGCCTTTAAAACTGTCCAACATCCTTGGCAAATTAAATCAAGCAGTTCTTTTATACCACTTATTTTAAAGGTGACATGCAATAAAAACATTATTGTCATATAATTACATTTTAAAAAGGAGACAGAAAACACAAGTAATTACAGGGTGGCACTTGAGGGAGGGAGAAGAGATGGGACATGCATGCATACATACATACACACACACACACAGAGGACAAACCAATTTTCCCCACACGGATGCCTGGCTGGGTTAGCTTCTCCTGACAGCAGGTGTTGGCACATCCACCCAACCAATGAAATGTCACAACTGCACATCCACGTTGTAAAAATGTGAGAGTCCTACTTATGTTTGTATCCACAAATACTGCCCTGTGGGAACTTATTTTATGTCTTCTTTTTAAAACATAATAACCATCACCTATAATAAAATAAAAGGACCAAAACTTTTGGAAGAAACAAATTCTCTTGACCTTAACAAACGTAACAAAACTGTCTCAAGTATCCACTTGCTAGATCGGGGGAAACGATAAAAGTGGGTAACTTTATCATTATTAGACAGGAATTTTGCCAGGACCCCTGAAAATTAACTGTGGACATGGTTTATCACTACATCAAGAGTCCACTATATGTCCAAGATATGTAGTGAAATATTTATCCCTCAAATTTGGATGTGAAAATACAGGATGTGTTAGTCATGTGAGGATGTAAGATAAATGGGTAAATATAACATGTGCCTTTTATTCACTTTTAAATGTTGTCAGCAACCTGATCACTATTTCAACAGTGTTGTTACCAGTTTTAAGGGTTTCATTGTGATTTCTACCACTTACCTGACTCCTGTGCACTGTTCGCAAGAGTTGTCCCTGTACCTTCATGTGATGAATACCTGAAACAAAATATTGGTTTGAAAGCAACATGAAAACCCTTTAAATTGGTTTAACTACTTTCTACTTTCAAATTTATCAATTTCCGCAGCTTCCTCTTTGACACATCAGTTGGTTAATTATGTTTACAATCAAATGGACCTAGCAATAAACACATGTTTGACAACAAAAGTTTAAAACTACACTCCTTTTCTAAGACTAAGCATTTGGGAAAACTGATTGAAGTGTACAGCAATTTATTTGGTTCTTCTTGACAGGTTATTTTACACATGTCTAACATAATTCAATTAAACAATTATTTCCATATTTATAACAAATGCAATATGTGGTTACTGTTTATAGTAATTCTTTCTGAGATATGCCATTTGCACAGTCTGCATGGTGTATATACTACAGATTTGTTATTCAACTGGTTAGCTACCTGCACCCTGCTAGGCATCCACTGCCCATGGAAGCTCACATTACTGTTGACATGTTACCAGGGTCACCCTCCAGTAGCTCGACTGACTGTGCCTTGATGCAGACTATCCAAATACACTCCATGACAGACACAGTTGGCAGTGGATATTTTGTCCTGGGTCGAACCACAAGAATGCTTTTGGACTAACCTGCATACTTACCAATAAGTGCCAGTAACATGTTACTGGTAGTAAGCGAGCGGTTCCAGGGTAGGTAGTCTGAGCTTAACGTATCGTCGACAGGAACAAGGATTGAATCTATCACGACCTGTATGAGGGAAACATCCCAGCATTCACCTGGAGTGATTTTGGAAAACCAAAATCAGGATGGCCGGAATGACAATCTAACCACTGTCCTCCTGAGTGCCAGTCCAGTGTGTTACCACTGCACCACCTCGCATGGTGAGTGGACCCTAGGCTCTAATCATTCAATGAACACAGGGGTGGACTGTGTGGGGAGCACTAATGGTAAGCAGTGCATACCACTCTAAACTCGCAGCACATCCTACGATGTGACAACTCAAGGCTCAACTGGGGATGGACCAGATGCATTTGCAAACCCCTGGTGTTGCTCTGGCACATCCCCATTGTCCACCTCTCCATGACAATCCATGTTTAGAGCAAAGGTAAGTAGAATTGAGGGGGAAAGTTTGTTCAGATTCCCACTGCCTTAGGGAAAAACCACTTAAGACACAACCTGCAGACATTAACCACCTTAAAACAACATGCAGACACTCAATGAACCATGACTTTAATCAAACTATTCTGTGAACGAGCCATTGCTCCCTTTCCTAGCTCATTCCCCAGTTGAGCTAGAAACAAAGAAGATATATTCAATTGACCCAATGTCAGAGCCTTGCGAAGTTCTTTCAACAGTATGGGCAAGAACCACAAAAGTGAACTCTCTCCTTTTGAAGAACAAAAGTAATGCCAGGATACAACTACGTATGGCAATTTTTAATACAACATATGGATAATATTAATGAGACCAATACATGTAGGGGCTGCGATGGTGTAGTGGTTAGACTACTCGTCTCCCACCTAGGCGAACCAGGTTTGATTCCCAGTGGGGTTGCTCCCGGATCTTCACGTAGGAATCCTGCTGAACGATGCTGATGGTCTGCAAGTTTTCTCTGGGATCTCCCGTTTCCCCCACTCACTCACTGCTCCATACTCAGCTCACTTCACCCTCATCAAGACCTCTATGTTAAGAGCCCAAATCTCTCCTCTCAACCAATACATGTAATATCTCAATAACACTAACACATTATCTCTATCAAAGTACATATTCAATATTGCTTATAACTAAGGTTTACTGTGCAATCTCTAGCTCTAGGTACAAAATAGGCACCAAGCCACAAACTGACAAAGGTTATGTGCAATTACAACGCAAAACTGTAAATCATATTGTTTTCAAAAAATATTTATAAATTGAACACAGCTTTCTACCATATTTTACCTTTTCCATGAGAACAAATGTATTTCACACAAATCAATGTTTAGAAATTTTGAAAACGGGTGCTGTATCATTTGAAAAGGATCAGGCGTAAGAAGTGTACTAGGTTTACAGCTCCACACCACCCGACTTCCTGATTATTATCAAACCAGTTCTACATCTCCTTTAACTGAAATACATTTCAATGACAAGTATGTTCACAACAACAAACTAAAATATATTTAATTATTTTTATATTTATGGCACAAGAAATTAGAACCAAAGTACCATTATCAAGAGTTGTTCCTAAGTGATACACTCAAAATGTACCACTCATTTGTGAGATACTCCAAAATCATTCATAAATGTTGGCAATTCCACATAAATCTTAAAGGTTTAATCTTCAAAAGTAAAATGAGTGATCACCCATGAGAATGTACTATCATCTAAAAGACTGAAAAATGTTCAACATACTATGCATCAGTAATCAAAACAATCACCACACCAATAAAGTAAAAAAATNATAAATGTTGGCAATTCCACATAAATCTTAAAGGTTTAATCTTCAAAAGTAAAATGAGTGATCACCCATGAGAATGGAATGTACTATCATCTAAAAGATTGAAAAATGCTCAACATACTACGCATCAGTAATCAAAACAATCACCACACCAATAAAGTAAAAAAATTTTTTTATCACAAACTGTATTAATATTTACAACTTAGAAAATAGTTTTTAAATTCCTGACATAAAATTAAATAAACTGTAAAAACAATAGGTTTTCAATGTGAATACAAATTTTACAAATTATGTAACATGACAATGTAAATAAATCAAGCAACATATTTCCTCACTGCTAAATAAAGTTTTATGAACACAAGGGTCAATACTGGAAATACAGCCCAGTCTGCTACACCCTCTGCCAGCTTTGGACAAAGATCAGGCAGGAAAAATCAGTATATCACATCCCAAGAACTAGAATGAATTGTGATCATTGTACTGCAAAACAAGAAATGGCGTGCCGTAACCACGTGTTTTGGGTAAACACAAATATCTAAGTAATTTGAATAAAGTTATTAAAATACATATTTAATGCTTAGGGCTGATTTCACCACACAAGTTTTACTTACTATGTCGAGTTTAAGGATGAACCAACTAGGATTACTGTTTCACTAACGTCAAAACGCAATTATTTCTAACTATCCAAGTTTAAGTTTAAACGCCCATTTTCAGCAGTTAAACTTCATAAATTCTGCTTAAGATTAGAAATATGGCTGCCTAAACATATTATGGTACTTTGAAGGTCATGAGAAAAGTTTTGGCAGATGTCTTTGTTGCAATAAGAATATTAGTTTCAGATTTGGTTTACTTTGCTATTTGTTATATTATGAATACCTACAAAAACTAAGTTACATTGGCTATGCGAAACAAACATGTCACAAGCAATTTTTATGATTTTAATGCAGAATATGTTATGTAAAATTGTTACTTTTAAATGTAGTTTGTATTTTATCTGCGCTTTAAGCAAAGTACAACGTATTCACAAGTTTGACAACGAAACCTAGTTCTATTGTTTGTTGCCGTGATTTGCTAGTTAATCTGCACACAGCAGTTATAAAAAACAATTTAATGTATGAGGTCAATGAACATATTAAAAGTCGTCCTCAATAGTTTCACAAAAAATAAAGTTGTTATAATAATAACAACGCTGATTCGAATTTCGTTATGTATTTTCTCTTTAAAGAAAGATTTATACAGAGTACTCTTCAAGAAATGGTATATGTTGCTGGCTGAATTAAATCTAACATAAATTATTACTCAAACTTGGTATTTCTTATTCATTGGCAAAATTTGTCTTCATATTCTACATCAAAGTGTTTGTATGCTGTTTCAATCACGGTTTCGTTATAATCTTTTATAAAATTTACGTATTTCTCTCCCTTTTGCAGAATTTTTTTCTGCCAGGATTCCAAAGATAACACAACTCAGACTCCATAGACTAGTGGCCAACCCTTGCCACCGCTTTCTAGATGCACCATTTTCTTCAAATGTCGAGTCTTAAATTTTACATTTACTACACTGGTTTAATTACCTGCTATATTTACATTGTGAAACGCACCAACCTTTAATGCTGGTAAATTAAGAGTTTAAATTTTAACTTTGTTTAGTTAAACTTAGTTAAATGATAAAGTGGTGAAACTGGCCCTCAGGGAACTGTGCACCAATGAAACCTAAATACCAATTACCAAGAAGTGTAAAAAAAAAAATGATGCTGGATTAAATACGTGTTACTTACCATTGGTAAACAACACAAACTGTTAGCAGCTTGGTTAAGTAATGATCGCAATTGCGAGTGTCAAAGAACTGTGTGCGCGCAGCATATGCTGCCAACTCAAGCCAAAAAATTTTCAGTAGAAATTGTACCACTGTAATTATTAGGCAATGTCCTTATTACTTAATATAATTGCGAGAAAATTTATTTTCACATAACAGTGAGTCTAAAAATGCAAGGGTGAAGTGGGTATGATTTATAAGGCAGAGGCAACAAATTTGATCATGTATCTATCATTAAACATTAGTTTTATATTTATGCACGAAGAGAAGTTAAAAAAAAATTATGTAGAATGCAACTGTATTAAAACAGGCTGCAAGGATCTACTTGACATTTTTATTTTACTGGGCTTAATTGGGGTGCTGCTTACCAACTTAACTGATTTAAACTTGCGCCAAAACTGCACACACATGGTTTAACGAAAAGTTCAACTCTGAACCTTGTGGCCCAGGCAAGGCCTTAGCAAACCCAGCCACAAATCTACCATAGTTCAAAGGTAATTTGGTAGAAAGGCATGGAATCTACTCCATATCAAGTTCATTTGTTGNAAAACTGCACACACATGGTTTAACGAAAAGTTCAACTCTGAACCTTGTGGCCCAGGCAAGGCCTTAGCAAACCCAGTTACAAATCTACCATAGTTCAAAGGTAATTTGGTAGAAAGGCATGGAATCTACTCCATATCAAGTTCATTTGTTGGGGCAAAAATGTTTTCAAGTCACTTGACAGTACCAGTTATATTCTATTATGTATAAAGTAGCAATACCCATCTAGTATATGGCCAATGTCTATATAATACACTTGCATAGGTATACTGCACTCAAAACATTATTACTTACTCTGCATGGTGCAATTCTCCGACGTCCTCTTTCACACCAATCTCACCACGCTCCATCTGCACAACAATAATAATAGTAATATAAATAATAATAATACCAATAATAAGAGTAATAGCAATAATAACGACAACATCAGTGCATGTGCACATACTGTAAGTGCCACAAGTCCTGGCAGCTCGCCTCACTAGATTTGTGACGGCCCGACTGTGTAAAAACTGTTACAAAAACATTCAGCACACATCGACCAACGCTCAATTAATAATACGGAGACTAATGTTTTTAGCATAGCATTCAGTTTGAAGTAGACTGCGCGCACCGCTAACACACTCGATAAACTTGTCTGTAAGTTTGAGCACAGGATAATAACCAGCCAGACAATAATAAAACACACACAGAAGGAAGCATTGGATGGTACTGAAACTTTATAGAGGTAGTGATACAGATGTGCAGTACATATGATCACAAAAACAGAGGGACAGGACAATTACATATGGATAAGTGGTATGCTGTCTGGTCATCTTCAATACTGCGTCGCACTGTGATTACACACTGCAACATGGTTTGGCATGCGAGTCCAGCAGATGCCAGATGTACTGAAGAAGACTGGCCCACAACTGTTGGTAGTAGTATGTATTACGACAGAGCAGGTGCATTTTTAAATTTTTGATATATAATCTCTGATATATACCCAAACACTCTTTGATAATTTTATATTACTATCAAAAAAACCTAGGAATGGTAAATATAACAAAACCTTGGAAATAAAAACTAAGATTTACAAATTATGAGTTTGTTTTAATATTAATTTATGTTCTGAACATAATTTTAATATTATATAATGTACAACAGATTTATCTTTATTTTCTAAAGTTGATAATTTATTTCTTGCTTCTAGAGCTAGTGGAAAATGTTTATAATTTTTATGTAATCTTCTAGGCTATTCTAAATTAACTTCTAGTATATATCCTTCTTCAGATTCATTTGCTACATTTTTAATTTTTTCTTCTATTATTTCAACATTAATTTTTCTGTAATCCATTCTAAGCCTCCATGTGGTAAAGATTCTGACACTACCAAACTATTTAAATTATTTGCATTTAAATACATTAAATAATTTGAAGGTATACTTTTATTATAATCATTATTTTCAAGTTTAGCACCCTCAATTACTTACAGCTTAAAATTTAATTTAGCCTGTGTTTTCTAGAATATACACAAAATAAAACTTTTAACCTTATTAAACTACATGTTGAGTAGAATGAGAGCTGTACATTATAAGTGAATAAGGTTGTGAAGAATCACTGTTTAGTTGTGTGAAATGTTCCAAATATATGCTATATTAATGTGTACTTTCCTTGTTAAAAATCTGCAATTAGTAGAATACAAGCAGACAATGGGGCATCCACTTTTTGAGGTATATACAAGTACAACTGTGATAAATATACATAAGTATTTGAAGATACCATTTATAACAGGGGCCGCGTTGGCTGAGTGGTTAGTCTGCTTGCCTCCCAACAAGGCGAACCGGTTTCAATCCCAGGCCGGGTCACTCCTGGATTTTTGCATGTGGGAATCATGCTGGACGATGCCGCTGGTCAGCGGGTTTGCTCAGGGATCTCCTGTTTCCCCCGCCCTTTAATTTCTTCGCTGCTCCATATTCACCTCAATCACCCACTTCGGCTCTCAAGATCTAGCTGGTGTTAAGTGATGCCCAACTCTCTTCACTCACTCATTTACAACATTAAAGATGGTATATGTAATAAACTAAAGCATTATTTCACAAGAAAAAAAACAAGTAAATAATTTACCTTAATTTGAACTTGCGTATCTAAAGGGAATGCAATGTCACTTGGTATTTGTTCAAGGCTACTGGTGCCTTCACTTTTGGTAACCACAGATGTGATGGTTGCCATGTCTGTAGTTAACATTTATATGAGAAGTGAACCTAATGAAGGAAAAACACAATTAACTCACTACAATACCAACAGTAATTTTTATGCATTCAAAAAGGCATACAAAAATTGAATTAAAAACTTATACAATTTTATTACTTCTTTCCTGTAAGTTCAAAAAGAAAGTTGTTTAATGTATCTTATAAGATAAAAAGTGTAAAGTGTAAGTGAAACCACAAGAATAAAGCAGCTATAAAGCAAAAACATCAGAGACAGGAAAAAACTTGGCTACAATGTTGGTGCACTTTGGCAGTCGCACACTGCAGATGCAAAGTAAATTTCTCCCTGTTTTATAAAATTTTTCTAGGCATCTAAATTTAGAAGTTATGTTTTGCACCGAGATACCCAGCCATTTAAAAAATGTATAGTTTTATTGGACTGTTTTTAGGCATCTAGTAGCAATATTATGCACAGAGATACCCAGCAATTAAAAAAATTTATAGTTTTATTTCNGACTGTTTTTAGGCATCTAGTAGCAATATTATGCACAGAGATACCCAGCAATTAAAAAAATGTATAGTTTTATTTCAAAGTGTAACAATGGCCATTAATTTGTAAAACAATTACATATGTCCATTATGGAGAAGTTGTAATTTTGGGTATTTTTGGTAGCTTAAGAAATTAAGTATATGATTTAAAAATTTTTTTGGGAATGAATTGCATTAAAGAAAAATTGACTTGTTTTTGCAGTCACAGCTATAAGTTACTAAACCCACGGCACAATAAATGAATATTTAAGTGTTTTATTAATCTTATTTTTCACTACACTAATAAGCTGCCTGCAAAAAAAAAAAAAGGATCTCGGAGACTCTTGGTGCAGCAGACTAAAATTCCAAAATGATTTGGACTGGACTCATAAAAAAAAAAAACTGATGCCAATGGCACAGGATCAAATTAATTGGTCTGTGAAAATGTGTAAACTTTTGGAAAAAATTTCACATTTACATTTGCTACAATGACGAGTGGCCATTTTGAGCAAGGGTGAAAATTTCCAGACAATATATCCCACAACTCTGATGTGCTGATTTTGGTGCCAAACNTATGGATAAGTGGTATGCTGTCTGGTCATCTTCAATACTGCGTCGCACTGTGATTACACACTGCAACATGGTTTGACATGCGAGTCCAGCAGATGCCAGATGTCCTGAAGAAGACTGGCCCACAACTGTTGGTAGTAGTATGTATTACGACAGAGCGGGTGCATTTTTAATTTTTTGATATATAATCTCTGATATATACCCAAACACTCTTTGATAATTTTATATTACTATCAAAAAAACCTAGGAATGGTAAATATAACAAAACCTTGGAAATAAAAACTAAGATTTACAAATTATGAGTTTGTTTTAATATTAATTTATGTTCTGAACATAATTTTAATATTATATAATGTACAACAGATTTATCTTTATTTTCTAAAGTTGATAATTTATTTCTTGCTTCTAGAGCTAGTGGAAAATGTTTATAATTTTTATGTAATCTTCTAGGCTATTCTAAATTAACTTCTAGTATATATCCTTCTTCAGATTCATTTGCTACATTTTTAATTTTTTCTTCTATTATTTCAACATTAATTTTTCTGTAATCCATTCTAAGCCTCCATGTGGTAAAGATTCTGATACTACCAAACTATTTAAATTATTTGCATTTAAATACATTAAATAATTTGAAGGTATACTTTTATTATAATCATTATTTTCAAGTTTAGCACCCTCAATTACTTACAGCTTAAAATTTAATTTAGCCTGTGTTTTCTAGAATATATACAAAATAAAACTTTTAACCTTATTAAACTACATGTTGAGTAGAATGAGAGCTGTACATTATAAGTGAATAAGGTTGTGAAGAATCACTGTTTAGTTGTGTGAAATGTTCCAAATATATGCTATATTAATGTGTACTTTCCCTGTTAAAAATCTGCAATTAGTAGAATACAAGCAGACAATGGGACATCCACTTTTTGAGGTATATACAAGTACAACTGTCATAAATATACATCAGTATTTGAAGATACCATTTATAACAGGGGCCGCGTTGGCTGAGTGGTTAGTCTGCTTGCCTCCCAACAAGGCGAACCGGGTTCAATCCCCGGCCGGGTCACTCCTGGATTTTTGCATGTGGGAATCATGCTGGACGATGCCGCTGGTCAGCGGGTTTGCTCAGGGATCTCCTGTTTCCCCCGCCCTTTAATTTCCTCGCTGCTCCATACTNCCAAATATATGCTATATTAATGTGTACTTTCCTTGTTAAAAATCTGCAATTAGTAGAATACAAGCAGACAATGGGGCATCCACTTTTTGAGGTATATACAAGTACAACTGTGATAAATATACATAAGTATTTGAAGATACCATTTATAACAGGGGCCGCGTTGGCTGAGTGGTTAGTCTGCTTGCCTCCCAACAAGGCGAACCGGTTTCAATCCCAGGCCGGGTCACTCCTGGATTTTTGCATGTGGGAATCATGCTGGACGATGCCGCTGGTCAGCGGGTTTGCTCAGGGATCTCCTGTTTCCCCCGCCCTTTAATTTCTTCGCTGCTCCATATTCACCTCAATCACCCACTTCGGCTCTCAAGATCTAGCTGGTGTTAAGTGATGCCCAACTCTCTTCACTCACTCATTTACAACATTAAAGATGGTATATGTAATAAACTAAAGCATTATTTCACAAGAAAAAAAACAAGTAAATAATTTACCTTAATTTGAACTTGCGTATCTAAAGGGAATGCAATGTCACTTGGTATTTGTTCAAGGCTACTGGTGCCTTCACTTTTGGTAACCACAGATGTGATGGTTGCCATGTCGGTAGTTAACATTTATATGAGAAGTGAACCTAATGAAGGAAAAACACAATTAACTCACTACAATACCAACAGTAATTTTTATGCATTCAAAAAGGCATACAAAAATTGAATTAAAAACTTATACAATTTTATTACTTCTTTCCTGTAAGTTCAAAAAGAAAGTTGTTTAATGTATCTTATAAGATAAAAAGTGTAAAGTGTAAGTGAAACCACAAGAATAAAGCAGCTATAAAGCAAAAACATCAGAGACAGGAAAAAACTTGGCTACAATGTTGGTGCACTTTGGCAGTCCGCACATTGCAGATGCAAAGTAAATTTCTCCCTGTTTTATAAAATTTTTCTAGGCATCTAAATTTAGAAGTTATGTTTTGCACCGAGATACCCAGCCATTTAAAAAATGTATAGTTTTATTGGACTGTTTTTAGGCATCTAGTAGCAATATTATGCACAGAGATACCCAGCAATTAAAAAAATGTATAGTTTTATTTCAAAGTGTAACAATGGCCATTAATTTGTAAAACAATTACATATGTCCATTATGGAGAAGTTGTAATTTTGGGTATTTTTGGTAGCTTAAGAAATTAAGTATATGATTTAAAAATTTTTTTGGGAATGAATTGCATTAAAGAAAAATTGACTTGTTTTTGCAGTCACAGCTATAAGTTACTAAACCCACGGCACAATAAATGAATATTTAAGTGTTTTATTAATCTTATTTTTCACTACACTAATAAGCTGCCTGCAAAAAAAAAAAAAAGGATCTCGGAGACTCTTGGTGCAGCAGACTAAAATTCCAAAATGATTTGGACTGGACTCATAAAAAAAAAAAACTGATGCCAATGGCACAGGATCAAATTAATTGGTCTGTGAAAATGTGTAAACTTTTGGAAAAAATTTCACATTTACATTTGCTACAATGACGAGTGGCCATTTTGAGCAAGGGTGAAAATTTCCAGACAATATATCCCACAACTCTGATGTGCTGATTTTGGTGCCAAACGAAAGCTCTCGTATAGGTCAGACGATTTAAGCCACAAAATCATTAGCCAGTAATGCAGACGTATTGGGATATGTTTAATTGTGGATAAGTTTTTTTTCAACTAAGAGCACACACAGAACTATGATAGCAAATCAGTAAGAAATTAATGAAGTACTCACAAAACAAAAAAAATTATTATTTGTTCCAAGGAAAATACTTTATTTTATTCACTTCAATAATTATGAAAACATCATTGTACATCAGATTGCTCTTATTCTGTTTACATCACTGGGCCAGTTGAAAAGTTAANTGGCCATTTTGAGCAAGGGTGAAAATTTCCAGACAATATATCCCACAACTCTGATGTGCTGATTTTGGTGCCAAATGAAAGCTCTCGTATAGGTCAGACGATTTAAGCCACAAAATCATTACCCAGTAATGCAGACGTATTGGGATATGTTTAATTGTGGATAAGTTTTTTTAGTTGATTCTCGTGTGTGTCTTGATTGATAGCAAATCAGTAAGAAATTAATGAAGTACTCACAAAACAAAAAAAAATACTTGTGTTTCAAGAAAAATACTTTATTTTATTCACTACAATAATTATGAAAACATCATTGTACATCAGATTGCTCTTATTCTGTTTACATCACTGGGCCAGTTGAAAAGTTAANCAATAATTATGAAAACATCATTGTACATCAGATTGCTCTTATTCTGTTTACATCACTGGGCCAGTTGAAAAGTTAAAAAGTTATATAGGTTTTCATTTTTTCTATATTCATACACAACAAACACAGACAGGACTTTGAAAGACATACCAGTATAACAAATGTAAAAATTGAAATTTGCTAATTTATACTCGTATGCATTATTAAAAACAGAAGGAATCATTACAGTGTTCACAAATGTTTATCCAACACTTTTAATTCAGCGTTAAGACATGGAACTACTATCCATCCGCCATTACCAACTGTACTAGCCACATGCCAGTCAGTGTGCCCATTAAAATTATGCAGGTATTTCAGACCAGTGACATTTTTCAAAGGTAGACTTTCAAAAGTGCTAAAATAATTACGAACAGCCTGCAACACGTTACGTCCCACATTTGCTGAGCACACATACTATCCCACTAAAAAAAACACACACCTCCAACTTCACAGAAACTTGTTTCATTGGAAAACTAATTACAGGTAAATTTTTAGGCATATGTCGTACACTAAAAAATTCACGAAAATCAAGACTACCATAACCGCGATTATTTGAATAACCCAGACATAACACAAGCCTTCTTTCAAAGATGACGCGATTGTTTATGTTGATGTCCTTCCATTTTCCGACTGCCCTCTCTTTTGTTTTGGCATTTCTTTTCTGTTTTGACTTTTTCCGTACCTCATTCTCTTTCTTACTTGTTTCTACAGTTGCTTTGTTTGAATCCTTCTTCAAGCTTTGTTTGCTAAAGCAAATGATTAAATGATTTGTATTCTATTTGCTGTTTTCCTTTAATTTTTGGAGATACAGGATAAATTAAGACAACAGTCTATTCGAAAGTAGCATGTAATTTTTTATTTATTAGTGCTACTTTCATTCGATTTTCAGATTCTAGAAAGTGTCCGTCTTACCATATTTCTCGTAATTGTTAAGAATAGTGATTTGTTGGAAATAAAATAATCTCAGAAAATGGTACGAATAGACTGATACCTCCCCAACGCTATGGCGTATAAGTAGGTATTGATTTTGCTCTCTGCGTAAGGCGCCAGCAATTGATGCTAAGCCCTCAGTGGTAGGGCGTAGGAATATGTTGACGCTACTATCCCTAGGTCCACTTTACCAAATAAATTCACCTTCTTTGCGAGTTAACATAGGTCAGTTTTATTTTCGCTTAACAGGTTAACTTCTACANCACCTTCTTTGCGAGTTAACATAGGTCAGTTTTATTTTCGCTTAACAGGTTAACTTCTACATGAACACACGAGACCTTTCTCCCCCCCACCCCCTCGCTTCGTAGGGCTTGACTCTGCGATTTGTGTCGTGGGGAGCAAGGTTCGTCACACTTCCTGTATGTCTCTACTTAGCTGTCTCGAGGCGATGGACCATCTCCTCGTCTGCGACCTCGAGACCGCTCCGTCACTCGGTGGGCGGGCTGCGACGCCTGGGCTGCGTCCGTTCCTCGGCGCGGTGTCGACGTCTCGATGCCTTCTCTCATACTCGTTCCTCCCGGCGCCACTCCGCACTTCACATCGGCCGACTGCCCCGCTCCTTCCTTTTCCTCGTGTTTTTGTATGCTCGTTCACCATATTAAACTCACATCATCTCTGCAAGTGGCCGGGCTGACCACCGTGTNTCCTCGGCGCGGTGTCGACGTCTCGATGCCTTCTCTCATACTCGTTCCTCCCGGCGCCACTCCGCACTTCACATCGGCCGACTGCCCCGCTCCTTCCTTTTCCTCGTGTTTTTGTATGCTCGTTCACCATATTAAACTCACATCATCTCTGCAAGTGGCCGGGCTGACCACCGTGTCCTCTGGGTCGTAAACGTGTTCGGCGCTCCGGCTACCCGCACGTGGGCCCGGCGTCGTCCCTCAATTTTGGCATTGAAGTTTACTGCTCCGCTCTGCACGTGCTGGAACACTTGGTGGCCCCCTTAGTCGGCGCAGTGTTTCTTCTGCCTCCGGATATCGCGTTGCTATTATTCTCGCACGCTCGCCAAAAGCTCTCATAATTTATTGTGGTAGCCGGCTCGGGAGAGACGCAGCTGCTGGTGTGAGCTTAGCGTCCCCTTGTAGCTGCGAGACGCAGCTGCGTCTGTCTTCCTCCGCATGTGGCCCCTACACCACGTGTTCATTCCGCCTTGGAATCCTGGCGCCATTCTTCTAGCACGCTCGCCAAACCCTTAATATTTATTGTGGTAGCCAGCCTGCGAGTTTCGACAGAGTGTGCCTTCTGACGAAAAAATATCTTTCGGGACGCGTCAAGACATTAAAAATCACACTGAACATGAATTCAACGGGGGCATCATAATATTCATGGGCAGTACATACTACAAAACATGACAGTGGAAACGCGTTTGAAAATCAGGGAAATTGAGAGGTAAAAAACACAAAAATTACGTAAAAGTATGCCAATCATTACTTTACTAAGCTAAATGCTTTGTGATTACAGATAGGGGAATCACAAAGGATGCTATCGCCCATTGGCACACACCCCTATGATTCTTATTAAATGAAACTCCAAGCTTTTCGGATGTTCAAAAGCTTCATGCTCGTTACCTACAAAAAAAACTGACCTTGAATTACTGTTTTGGGGATTTACTCCCCTGTTAATGCCGAGGACTCTGGCTCGGTGCATAACATTTGGCTACACTTGAACAGTATTTTTAAGTGTGAGGGGGCTAAGCTTGAATATAATTCACACACAATCACTGTAATTTAACACAAAATAAAAACCATAACTGCAACCTACTGTGAAGTTAGGTTTAGTTCAGTTAGGTCTTCTGCATTTGACATGGCTAGGCACCAGCAGAAAGTGAGCCCTTCAATTCCCATGGTAGCATGCAATAATACAAAGAACAATTCACTATCCTAAATACAATTTCCATAATAAATTTCTTACTATGTGCAGCCCATTACCGAACATGGTAATTATTAAGTTTAGGGGCTTTTCTGAGAAAGAGAAAACAAAAAAACTCTAGAAAGTGGTATATTTCTACTCTACTAATCACATAGAACACGAATATACTAGGGGCATTAACGTACGACGAATTTCCCAACATGTAAANAACGTACGACGAATTTCCTAACATGTACCCACCTAACCGAACAGAACCTAACTCCACGATGGGTGAATCACTATTTTACGTTTTTAAACTAACCTAGGATTGTATAGTTCTACAGTAATATAAGATTATACAATATTAATAAAATCTCCGATCAACACCCTACAATCACAGACTAGATGGGAGCCCTATAATCCTACGTTATTTTTAATAACTGCAATCCTAGGTTAGTTAAAATCGCTACAATCCTAGGTTAGTTTAAAAATGTAAAATAGTGATTCACCCATCGTGGGGTTAGGTTCTGTTCGGTTAGGTGGGCACATATTACAAAATTGGTCATACGTTAACGACGCTACTATAGTCGTGTTCTGCGGTACCTACGAATAATCCAAGGTTAGTATAGAAAGAATGTGAAATTGTGCTGCAAAAAGTTCGGAAAAAGCCTTGTTTGAATTACGTAATATAACTACATTTGCACGTTAATCTACCGGATAGGATTTGTGGGTTTTACACTAAACTACGAATTTAGGATTTTAAAGGAGCGTAAAACACACCAAAATAATATAAATGCACTCACCAATGTAGGCGGGTTGTACATACTCTGTCAACGGCCCATTCAACCTCAGATCACTCGATGAAATCACAATTTTCCACAAAGCACCACATGTGCGCATATAACGCACTAAAACACTCGTTTACAGCCGAATATATACACAGAAGCACTCGTTAATAGGCTAATATAACGCAGAAACGTAGTCTTGCTTGCTTTCTTCGTTTTAAATCACGAACGGAGCACCACCTAACTCACCATGACCAGTACCTTAGGCATACTAAGGTATGACCCATGATGATTTATGCGCCTGGTAGATTGCGTGAATATGCAATGCGCTGCCATTATTAATGGCGGCAGACGTTAATAGACGTAAACATCAACTTTCGTGATTTCTTTAAATATGTTCTACTTATTTTAACATTACGCCGTCTTGAATATGAACAAGGTAAGCTGTGCAGAACCCGTTAATGCAACTTTGGTTGGTCTAGGACGTTTCGTTCACAAACGTAAACAAACTGTCAGAAACAGTCATCTCACAAACTTGTTCAATTTTTTTTTAATATGTTGTAGTTATTTTAAAGCTATGCCCCCAGTATATTCGTGTTCTACGTGATTAGTAGAGTCGAAATATACCACTTTCTGAAGTTTTTTTTTATTATTTACGGAAAAGCCCCTAAACTTAATAATGACCAATAACTGCAAAGAAACACTTGTACTAGCACACTCCATTCGTAAAACAGAAGCCTACACACAGTCAAATTCAGAAGGAACATAAAATGCAGGCAGCAACATTCCACTTCTGCACACACCAGCACATGTCAACTAATTGTTATATAGGTACGGTACAATTCACAACGGACAGCCGACTCTCAATTTGCTTTTGTTTCCTTTACTACAGCACTGCAGAACTAGTAGGATGAATATCATATTTACTGCATTGTAGGCCAACCTTTGTTTTCCAATTTGGACCCTCTAAAATCATACCCTGGCCTAGAATCTGGCCAGGCAATATTACACACAATTCCGACCAAGTACATTCGAACCCTGATATAACACACATGTAACGAAAACAGCAATCTTAAATAAAAGTTTTCAGGAACAATCAGAAAAAAAAAAGCAAAAATTTATGAAAAGGATAAAATATCCTTGCTAAAATGTAATAAATTGCATTGAAAACATTAAAATTCATTTACTGGACCACAGCAATAATACGTAGGTATTTCTCAGTAAGTACCCTCAAACCATCAGCCAAAACACAAAAAAAAATTTGGTAAAATCTATTAAAAATTCTGGCTGCAGTGACTTTTGTATTGAGCGTGCCATACGGCACACACACTTAGCGAGATGGACTTCATGCGGCACATTTTATAAAGGGGTCCTTTATTCTTCACCCCTCCTTCTTCCACCTCGCCCTCCATGGGCATAGCAACAGTGGTAGCCAACAACAGCATGGGTTACAGATCTTCCCTTTCCTTCCCATGAGCACCTTTTATGTCATGACCACACCATGTTCCTATGTCTTCGTGCACAATGTTTAGCGCTCCAGGGATAGATTCTTCAATTGTGCTGTTATAAATTAGATTTTTGGCTTTTCTTATTGGATTTTGATTATCGATTGTGATTGGAATCGACTGCATTAACGACCAGCTTACACTATTTTGAGTGTGCGTGAGACGTTCAGAATTTGGCTTGCATTCTGTATCAATTTTTTTTTCAGAGGGCTAGGAAGTTTTTGTTTGGCTTGCAATTGCCGTCACCTTACAGTCAATGATATGTAGTATATCACTGCGATACATAGAAATAAATCCGCGTAATGCCTCGTAATAGACTGAAGAGCCAAAAAAACTGGTATACCTACCTAATATTGTGTAGAGCCCCGCGAGCACGCAGAAGTCCACAAGACGTCGTGGCATGGACTCGTGATTAGTAATTAGTAGAGTGGTATTTTTCCACTCTACTAATTACGGAGAACACAAATATATTAGGGATTATTTACGTATGACCAATTTCGTAATATGTGCCCACCTAACCTAACAGAACCCAACCCCACGATGAGTGAATCACTATTTTACATTTTTAAACTAACCTAGGATTATAGGGTTTTAATCTAACCTAGGATTATAGGGTTTTAATCTAACCTAGGATTGTAGGATGTTAATCTAACCTAGGGTTAGGGTGTTAATCTAAACTAGGATATTAGGTTTTTAAACTAACCTCGGATTTTAGGGTTTTTAAATTTGCTAGAATTTTAGTCTAATCTCGGATTTTAGGGGTTTAAACTACGCTAGGATTTTAGTCTAATGTAGGATTGTAGTGTTTTGAAGTAACAGTTAATCACACCGGAAGTCTATGAATCAACTCGCCTAGGAAGATGACCCATTCAACTGCCGTGCATCTTACCTCAATCGACAAAACACCACAATATAGTAAAACATCCAAGTAACACCCGCCACATAGGCGAATATTATGCACAGCACTAGTTCTTGCACCCTCCAATCTTAAATCACAAGCCTTCGAACGGTCGGATTCGGACATCACAATCGTAAAAAAAAAATATCAGCACTATCCCGCTTCTGAACTGCTACTAACGGCTCCTTAACTACACGTAAATTTCCATGACGATGACGTATACAGATCACAGCCAATAACGTGACAGCACGATGCGCATTTGTAACGTAACTAATGCATTACTTCACCAAAAATTAAGGCGTCCGACGTTAATAAAGTGGCAGGCCGCTCGTACTATCCACTATTTTATTTAATACGTTCTATTTATTTTAACATTATACCCTCTTGAATATCTGCTGCCAGTAGGTAGCATGGGAAACAGCGATGCGCAGCAATTAAACATGGCGACCGACGTAAACACAGTGACCAAACTGCTTGTACTTTTGACGATTTATTTAATACGTTCCGCTTATTTTAACGTTCATCCCTCCTCACTATTAAAAAGGTAAGCTGTGCAGAACCTATTAATGCTACTTTTGTTGGTCTAGGACGTTTCGTTCAGAAAAGCCGCTAAACTGGATAATTACCAAACCCTATAATCCTAGTTTACATTATAACACAAATTGCAGGTTGAATGTAAAATAGTGAAACGCACATCGTGGGATTAGTTTAAGTTAGGTTAGATGGGCACACATTAAGAAATTGGGTGGACAAATGTTAAATTGAGGTGTTTTCATATTTTCTGTGGGTGTATTTTTAGCGATTTTACCCCACTATTTCCCTGATCTTCATAGCCCTACCCACTATCCTTTTGTGGTTTGTAATCATAATATGTTGACGTCCCTAGTAAATTCGTGTTCTGTGTAATTAGTAGAGTCAAAATATACCACTTTTCGGGATTTATTTTCGGAAAAGTAGCTATTCTTTACTGCTGTGCCGTCTTTGTTCTGATCTGTGCCAAGGCGTGTTCAGTGCACACCTCCCCATTCTTTACATGGGAAGCATTGCTCCTGGTTTATCATCATGGTTCTGATACAATCCGAGACGTGTTCAGTGCGCTAGAACCTTATGGCACTGTATACCTGGATGTAAAAGAAGATGGGTGATGTATATATATAACCCATGATCCACCGCAAAAATTACGAACAGTAATGGGCGGAAAAGATGCACTTTGAACCATATGAAAATGCTTTGCAGAACATCGGTGGGATTTTGAACAGTAACGTAAACTATGGTAATCAAGAAGGTAAGGTTATTGAATGTTGTTACACGGCCCAAACAAACAAATAAGGGTTGCCACCCTACTGCATACAATAAAACACGTTGTACGTATTATCACATTATGGGTACAAATAATAACGAAACAGGATCACAAAACAGCAACTGCATATCTTGCATAGCATTCGAGGCAATCGCATATAATGCGGGCAATGCTAGCTGGCGTGTCGCATTTACTTCCACATTTGATAGAATGTAATATGATGTAATTAATCGTAATGGAATAAGATGTGTAAATAAATGGATTGTAATGACATGGAGTGGAATGAACCGGTATGTAATGAATACTATCTCACAATTACACATTGCCTGCATAAATATGCATAACTACATCCAACACAAAATTATACACGAAATCATAATGCCCGCACACGATTTTCTTTTTGTTAGTTGATTTTAACCAGTTTGACAATAAAATGTCTGCGCCACAGTACCTTTCAACAGTTTCTCGTACTTGTTCTGTGGTTTCTATACTTCACGATCATTAATTGAACTTCTGCCGCTAAAACCAACCACCGTGCACAACACTTTTAGCAGCGACAGTACTTTTCCCTCCCTTCTAGGCGAATCACAATTTCTAAACGGAAACAACAATATAAACAATTCTGATTATGGAGGAAAGAAAACGGTAACCAACATGACAAAACCAAACAATTTGCATTTTACGAACAGGAAGAGAGAGTATTACGGAAAATTTATTATTCTTATATTACGTTTGGAACGGTTGCACACTGGGTAAAATCCAAATATTTTAATAAAAAAGGCTTGAAAGAATATTACTAAAAGTAATGCGACACATTTATTAATATAAGTACGTTCTTTTAATAGATTATAATATACTGGAAGGGTCACACACCGAAAACAAAAGAGTATTAAATGATTAAAAAAATAAAAAACTATAATATATTTTGATTTAATACATTTTTTTTGTTTACATAGAGAAACAATATAAAAAATATACTTCAAAAGCAGAGGTCGCAAAAAATTTCGAAATTAAAATTATAAAAATATGAAATCAAAATAGGATGAATTTATTAAATAATACTAATAAATATATTATTTTAAAAATTTATGACTATGATTCAAATACTTGGAAATTCACTAATGATATTTGATAATTATTTCATTACAATCACAACAAATGACGAAAACATGAACCCATTTGAAATCGTATTAATGAACTTATTATTATTTTCATATCGAATTTGAGTTTTTAAATAAACCGATACGCATCGAATACGTAACAGGAAAGTAAAAAACTGAGATTATATATATATATATGTTCAATAAATACCCTGAATACTGACATATTGTCATGTGTGCAACCAAAAGACCTTCTACACAATTTAAAAACCAGAACAAAATTAATTTTCACACAGTAAGAACATGATACGTCTGACTACTTCCAATATTTCTGGCACAATGAATTCTGATAGTACTTTTATCAAAACTGTGCTAGTTGTCTTACTGTTCTATGTAAAAATGTCGTATCGCACGATTTATTAATTACATACTTAATGTAACATCAAGGAATGTTACTACTTTTATAGTCACGATCTTGTACTTTAAAAACAGATTAAGCTTCATCAAACATTATCTCACTACATCTAATAATCAAATATATATTTCAGAAAATTTTCTAGTTATAACGAAACTCAAATTCTATATGGTATAGTAGGTTTTAGAAATTTTTTTGATAAGAGATTATTATTATTTTTAAAAAATCAATGCTCTCATTACATAGGACTATAGCAGCACTGCCGTAACTTAGGACCTGCTGTCTCCACCAATGCCCGGTCACTTCCTGCTAGGAAAGGAACAAACTCTGCAATTCTTTGACACGCAAGCAGTGTTGCGTCGTCTAACAGGACACA
>NQII01004238.1:172865-193165 GCA_002778355.1 Clitarchus hookeri
TATATATATATATATATATATATATATATATATATATACGACGTCACCTCCTTCTTAAACCTGTGCTCTGGGTACCGATATCAGTTCATCTTGAACTCCAAATACAGCAAACGTATACGCAGAAGATAAAAGTACGTAGACATGCAGTAGAGAATGAAGACTACTCTATTAGTGAAGACATTGGAAATATTTTATGGATACACATAAGAATTCACATAAAAAGGTTCCACGACGAGTGACAAGCATGCAGTGTAATCTGTTTCATCTTCAGGTTACGATAATGTTATTGGTGATGAAGTCCCCAAGGAGTGTGGGCAGTCAGATGGAAAATCACTCAGCGTCATCAGAGCGATCTCTTCTCGAGCATCGTGTGCGAATGCCAACAGCAACTAGGGGGGTTGTGGGTGAAAAACCAGGAAGACCACAACCAGTCTCAGCAGACGTCTCGATCCTCTTCTCAGCTCACGACGATGGTGGTGGTGGGTGGTCTCGGCTAGACTCGGTGGGAAGATGGGGAGCATGCAAAATAACGATGGAATAAAAAAGGTAAACCAACGCAACCAAACAAGATGGGGAAAAGAGTAAATAAACAAAGTGCACATACCGAACTCAGCAAGGCGACTAATCTGCAGGTACAAACATGATCAACCAACGATTACTTCCGTTGTAAATAAGGTTTCAACTGAGAAACGTGTGCTTTCCTGAACAATTGATAGGAACTGGGCGATATAAGGCCTACAGTAGTAGGTGCTGATAATTGATTTATTCTGAAGGGACTGATAAATTCCAGTATCAACTTCCCTGTCAAATTCTTCCCCATATCTGCTAGCACATAATTTTTACAAAGGACACTGTCCCCTAAATTAAAATTGACTGGTAACCTACCCAGATTAATATTCACTGTGACCTGCAGCTTTGCTGACCCGAGCCTATTGTGGACCTACTCGAGCAGGCAATCCCGATCAATATCACCAAGGGGAGAAGGAAATGGGGGAATATTCCAAAAGTTAAGCAGAAGATGACTGATGGGGGACCAAGGAATGGGAGCAAGGGTGTAACTTCTGTGGAATCATTTAAGGCACTACTGAATCCCATATTTATGAAATCCAAATCCTGATCCTACAATGCATGACCCTGGATATAGAAAATATTCACACAAGCCTTAAGAATCTTATTGAATCCTTCTACTTGGTTACCTTTCAGGTAATACAGACTGGATGTAAAATGCTTGATAGCCAATTGAAAACTCATTCTTAAACATATTTGAGATGAAATACTTGGTGTTATTCGTAACAATTGATGATGCTTTCATATTTCTTAACGGCAACTAAATAACCAATTTAGTGAAGGTAGTTGACGTGGTCAAAGTTACCCAGGGCTGGTTAAGTGTTGAATGGCCTGGTGCCATAACCCAGTGGAATGTTAGTGACGTGGCTCGTTGGGTTGACAGCCCAGGGGACCCTGGATGCCCTTCGTCAGTTTGCAGATGATGTTGTCACGTACTTACTGTTAGACAGTTTACACTATATGATGAGACTGTAGACAGTCTCGTACGCCTTAAATATACTAGAAATTGCAGGAGATACTACAAAGGGTGTAGGTGTAGTGCCCTGTGTCCTGGAGGACAATAATAAACGCACATTGAACGTTGTAAAACTGTTTATTCACTGTGCTTGATTACATGTGAATAGTGAAATAAAACTGACCCAGGAGTTACGGCCTGCCGTGACCTTTGCGTTAAAATTAGGGTGGTGTTATGCAGATATGCAGTAGCATTAAACTCTCCGGTCTTGGGGGGGGGGGATGTCTTTTCTAGGTACACTAAATAAAGTTAACAAATGTTCCCATTAAATCATTAACTATTACAGTGGAGTGATTACAGCCTAAATGATAATACCGTGGATGCTCGCGGAGCGGGCGACCAACGCCGACGTTATGGCTCAAGTGATGAGACTAACTGAATGAGTCACGTCGGCTTCCGTTACAAATGACGACAATCGACATCAAATGCGGAATGGAAAAACAAAACATGAACACTATGTAATATGATTATAATAGTTAAATTTCTTGTAAATTGACTGAACCACACTGGTGACACCCCCGTTGATTAACAAATGTCAGTTAACGTTGATATTGTGAAATTGACGGGGAGTGTCACCGCATTAAATGAATGTTTGACGTAGTCGAGGTTACACAGGGCTGGTTGAATGTTGTATTGCCCGGCGCCATAACTTAGCGGAGAGTTAATGATGAAGGTCATCCGGTCGACGGCCCAGGTGGCCCTGGTTGGTAATCTCCGCGAGTCGGTTGATGAGTTGTCATGTACTTACTGTTGCAATTTTATACCCTATGACGAGACTGTAGGCCTACTAGTATGCCTGAAATATGCTAAAGACATGTGGGTGATATTACAAAGGATGTAGTACCCTACAATGAAATGACACTAATTTAACTTGGTAAAGCGGTTTATTCACTGTTCTTGCTACTGGTGAATAATCCGTGAATAATGAATGAAGACGGACACAGCACTTATGGCCTGCTGGTGACCTTAGCGGTGAAATACACGTGGTCTTATATTGATATGCGATTGCGTTAAACTCTCCAGTGAGAGGGCGGTTGGCTCTCCCCTCAGTACAGTAAAGGTAATAAAAATGTTCCGGTTGACTCATATATAACTATTGTAGTGAAATGATTGCAGCCTAAATGGTTGTACTGAGGGGGCTCGTGGAGCAGGTTACCAACACCCCTGGTCTTTTCCGGGTGCTGAGATGAACTGGGGCGAATGGCATCGGCTTTCGCCACGAGTGGTACGAACCGAAGTCAAACGGCGAATGAAGAAACATAACATGAGCACTCTGTGATATGATTGTGATGGTGAATAATTGTATGAATTAAATTAAACACATTGGTGAAACCCCCGTTTATTAACAAATGTCTGTTAATGTTGAAGTTGTGAAGTTGATGGGGAGTGTCATCACACTAAATGATTTGTTACAATGTTGGAGGCCTTTATAGGCACTCTCCCTTTTAGAAAACATAATTACTCTTATATAAATACACATTAAATAAGTTATTACACTTTCTCATAAAAGTGCTTGCATTTCACTACCGATGACGCATTTGAATTTCACTGGCTATGGTGTTGCCTGGCGGCTGTCTCCTGAAGTGATGGCCTAGTTCACCTGGGCAAAGGGGTTTGGAATGCCTTGCTTGATTGCAATTATTACAATAAAACACACCCCTGACTGTAGCTGTGAATGTGGTGAGTGTGTTAAATATGTTTGTAAAAATTATGTACACTACTGAATGACACTTTGCGGCAATTACCACTTCAGCTCTGGCCTACAAACCAGTTGACATCACCCAGTGGTGCGTTTGCGTCGTATTTAGCTGCACGAGCTGTGAGGATGCAACAATCATTTATCAGTGCGCACAATGGCTGTGGCTTTGTGGTAAATGCCGTTTCGGATCGCATATCCATTTATTAAAAGAGTTACCTCTTGTAATATTTGAGTACGGTGGTCTCTTGAGTTGCGTAATCCTTGTTGGCAAGAAAGTGCAAGTTCCGTTCTTGCCGACCTGCACTACGCACATGCGTCAGAGTGGGCACAAGGAGCTCGTGGACGGGTGGTTCACGTCAACGTATTCACGCAAAACCAATAGCTGTGTCCCCAACACAGTAATCCCCATTTTTTTTTTGTTAATAAATGCTGGCTCAAAGCCCTTCATAGTTTTTTTTATAAAAATTCTGTACATTCTGTACTGTTATTTTCATTCACTGGGTTAGTCGCATTTTGCAGTAATATTATACGTCACACTTAAACATAGCAAAAAAAATCAATTCATATTTTTATATGACCTCTAAAACCAACCTGCATATAATCAAACACCACCACATGATGTTGCAGAAGCCATTTTGAAGATTATATTAAGGTATTAAGGCTTATATTAAGGTATAAAATT
Source organism: Clitarchus hookeri (assembly GCA_002778355.1). Taxonomy (NCBI): domain Eukaryota; kingdom Metazoa; phylum Arthropoda; class Insecta; order Phasmatodea; family Phasmatidae; genus Clitarchus; species Clitarchus hookeri. The sequence continues at coordinate 176,829 of NQII01004238.1, forward strand.
TGACCCCTCTATTATAGTTAGCAATAACTGTTGGGTGTAATACACTAATTTGTTCCATCTATCAGTTATCTTTTAACCTGATATATAACTTGATGTCGCAGTACAGGCTCTAATACATGCAAATGTGCACACACATTATGTTTGCCCTAGATATTTAACTTGTTTACAGGGGGCGAGTGCCGGTCTATCAACAACGTATACAAACTAATCTTTGTTTGTACTATAATAGTACAGAATTTACGAGTTTCAGAATTCGTCAACAATCCTCTGCATTCGGTGAACAGTAACACATAAACTTTTTTTTTTTATATTTCATATGACACATAATTCAAATTGTTATGCTTTTTAGGTTATACGGTTACTGGTACATTGTAAAATACCGGCGATTTCCAGCTACATGTTATCCTTCAATTGCGCATTTTTTGAAATCACTTCTTTTATGTCGGACATAATTTTTATTCTGTTAAACCAGCATTCTGAGCATGCTGTCAGCAATATATCACATTTTTCTTTTACTACAAGGCGTTGACAGTGGTGTTAGCCATTAATGCAATCATGTGTGTATAACGACATCTCCGCCGAGGAAATTAGCCACACAGGTCATCCACACTGATATTTCGTTTATCGTTTCTAGCCAGGGTCAAGCTAGGTAGCTCCTACCAACCACAAATTTTTGGTGTCATTTCACGCTTCATGTACTACCATCTCGGAACATCAATGGCTGCCTGCCCACCACTTCTACTGGTCAGAGACACCGACAGTTTCTCTAGTTGATTTTGATTGTACCTCCTTTCCTCTCTAAGCCCCCGATGACCACCATTACATGCAGTATCATGTGATCTATATTGTGGGTTGCTACACCATTCATCAATCACCTGTGTGGCACAGCAACATTAACACCTTATGCATTACTCCCACAGTGAATTGAGTGTCATATGCGCAATATCTATGACATTTTAGCCATGCAGCTGCCATCGTTGATGGTTTGGATTTTTGTGGTGTGTGTCGTAAGTACGTCATCGCTCTTTGTGTCACGCTGTCTAGAATGCTTACATTATTTCGTTTTCGGATTTTGGATTTTACAGCTATTGCCTAGGTTACTTCTATGGCCGCGTTCTACTTGATACTGACAGCAACTGAAATTACTGACGAACATTCATTTACATATTGATTCTGCTGACGAGAAACTGACGAATGGTGTTGTGGCTTCTGGGTTGGAGGCTATACTTCTGGCTGAAGCTACTGACTTGCAGGTGGTCAGACATTCTCAGTAAAAGCAGACAACACAACATAACAATGTTGGATAACGAGCAAGTTATGTTGTTGTTATCTGCAGAAGATACAGATGGAAACATTTGTTCATATTCTTCTTCGATTTCATCATTAACTTAATGAGCCTAAATCAGACGAGGATGAATATAAAAACATATTCATCCCTGTTGGTAACATGCTTAGACCTCCCATTAGTTCATCACGCATAGCAGATGTCATATTCCTGCTGAAAATTCTGCTGGCGCGAGTATTCCACCTGGTTCCACTACTGTGAGCTACTGATTGCGGATTTTTACTGATAATGTTCCATTTGGTTTGTTACCGGCCAGCCCTGTCAGTATTATTTTGAATGCTGCCTATTTCAGGTAGGGATGGTCAATGTTTTCCTTTTTGCAAAGGAAAAATTGTCACCACTAAGCTCTAGTATCAGTAAGGGACGTCTTTTACTCCATTTTGTATGTCAAAAATGGGATAATTGCAATAATCATAAATCAAACATATAATAACCTCGTAGGTATGTAAAATCTTTCTCTTTCATTATTAACATAACTCAAAATTTAATCAACACTTACATTTTCTGTATTTGTGCACCCGCACTGATTTCCCAATGCCAAATTCTCCTATAAGCAATAATGGTTTACGGTTGGGGTTTGTTCTCGTTCCGTTCTTCTTTTGCCGCTGTCGGTGTCAATTCAGTTTTTATACTTTGGCTTTGGGGTTGCAGCATGTTTTTGTGTATGCGCCGTTTCGACAGTTTGTGTGAGTAAAATGCATTTTTATGTTTTTTTGTTTATTCCATCTAATTAAGATTTTGTCGTCGTTTTTGGGTTTCGTTTGGTATCGTCAATGATGGCCGTGGGCGCATACATAGGCCATTATTACACATGAAAAAAAAAAGTTTAAGATTTTATATTATTCATACATGGTTCGTACTTCCTCTATGTTATGTTCGGGAAGATGTGTTAATGAAAGGTAAAGTATATTAATTCTGTGGAGTACTAGTTAATTTAAATTTAATGGATTTTATTGGTTAGATTTGCTAAACCGTAATTTATGATATTCCTGGTAGGGTAGCAGGAGAGTGGTGAAAAGTACGGTGCGGGACCCCAAACCTCCTAAATAAAAAAATGCCTATATATGTAATAATAATGAAAGGAAATTTTCCGATATGAAAATGTGTATATCTTAAATTACCGTAATGTATTATTAAATAAAAAATTTTACTGTTACACAATATCCAAGAGTTCAGATATTTACCCCTTCAAGTGGTAAAAATACAGCGTTCATGTTCAGAGTTAAGATTAAATAAGTTTTTGTTAAAATACCAACCCTTCAAAATAAGATGATAGGTACAAAGTAAAAAAAAAAAAGAATTTTTATTGTCATAACCGCACAAAATATTTGGTGAGAAGTGTAAAAAATTTTTAACACATAGCCTTTATTCATTTCTTGATTTCTAGATTTTGATCCTAGAGTTGTCGGTGGCCATGTGGGCCAGCTTTAATAGTAGACTGGTTGTCTTCAAACAAAATAATGGGGCCAGTTACTATATTAAGATCATAAGCCTTTCAACCAACATGCCTCACTGGTTGCTTGGCTCAAGGCAACAAACTTTGCTTCTGTTGATGATATGGCAACTGATCTTTGCTTTCTAGTGAACCAGATATCAGAACAACCAAAAACAGTGAAGCAGCAACCTGTTGTGGATTTACAGTCATCGCTACCACCCTAAATATTGACATAGCCCACTACATAATTTCCATTCCCATTGTAAGTTAAGCACATATCTAACGTACCCGTGATATAACTTAGGGCATTTAGCAACAGCTTGTACTTTAGGGTGCTTGCACAACTTTGGTATCTACTTAAGATAGTAACTGCAGCACTCAAATCGGGTCTTGACTCCATTACAGCATACATCAAAGATCCAATAATTTTTTTGCACTTTGACTCAATTTCGTCACTTTCTGAACATTCTTTCTTTAACAGTTCAAACTAATAATTTTATCAATGGGGTAACGAGAAGGGTTTGCAGTCTAAAATACACTGGAGAGCCAAAGAAACTGGTATAGGCATGCGTATGCAAATAACAGAGGTATGGAACCAATCAGAGTAATGTGATGCGGTCGGCAGCACCTATATAAGACGACAAGCGTCTGGCAAAGTTGCTAGATCGGTTCCTGCTGCTACAATGGCAGTTATCAAGATGTAAGTGCGTTTTAACGTGGTGTTATAGTCGGCGCACGAGAGAGGTAGCACGAGGTAGCTATAAAATTTGGATTTTCGCGTACGAACATTTTACGAGTGTACCGTGAATATCGGGAATCTGGTAAAACACNGTAGCTATAAAATTTGGATTTTCGCGTACGAACATTTTACGAGTGTACCGTGAATATCGGGAATCTGGTAAAACATCAAATCTTCGACATCGCTGCGGCCGGATAAAGATCGTGAACGAACGGGACAAACGACGACTGACGAGAATCACTAAACGTGACAGACGTGCAACCCTTTCTCAAATTGGCACAGATTTCAATGCTGGGGCATGAACAAGTGCCACGTGCGAACTATTCAACGGACCATCATTGATATGGGCTTTCGGAGCGGAAGGCTTACTCGTGTACCGGCAGGTGTGCTAGTTTTTTTGGCTCTTCAGTGTACCACCATATGACTTAAGCAGGTTTTGCAAATACTCCTTTTGACTAATGGTGGTCCAGCTATTGGTTAAATCCTGCTTCACATCAATACCAAGAAATATTTTGAACAACCCATCTCTTTCATTTTGAAAGAGTTACACAGCACTTCTCTTAGGTTAATTATCTCCTGTTCACAATTCCCATAATACAATGCGTCATCGACATACACAAACAAGAATGGTTTGTTGTGGTCTTTACACTTGGAATACACACAAGCATCTTTGTCAGAACGACAAAACCCTAAGTATTTCATAACATAGTCAAACATACAATTACAATATTTTGGTGCCCCTTTGAAGACCATAAATTGACTTATTAAATTTACAAACAGGATACTGTGAATTTACTTCTTCCTCAAGCAATTTCAAATAAAGTTCTTAAAGTTTTAAGTTTTGCCACAAGAGCATACAAGTCATAGATGTCATCACAGTCTTGCTCAAAGCTGTTTGCCACAAGTCTAGCTTTGTATTTAGTTTCACCAGTTTCAGTCCTTTTCTTCTCAAACACCCACTTTGAACTAACTACTTCTTTTTCTTCCGGTACTTGTGGTACAACTGTCCAAGTATTGTTCTCACTTAGCTGCTGAAGCTCAGTCTCTATTGCATCCTTCCAGTCTTGTGCATCCTACATGTTCATTGCCTCTCGGTAATTCGTGGGTTCCTGCTCAGTAGTTGTGAGCCCTAAGTCATGCACAGAGCACCACACTGGTTTTTTTTTTGCTCTCCGCCCACTTGCTGTTTTAGGTAATTGAGCTTTCGTGGTTCCTTCTCTTGCTATTACACTTCGTTTCTCCTTTCCTAGGTCTCCCTCAGCCACTTCTTCAAATTCTCTAAAGGATGTAGACCACCCTTCACTTTGCATTTCCTCAGTTTCCTCATTGATATGGGGATGTTCTTGTATTTCTCTGTCTTCTGAGGTCAAGTCTAGACCAATCGTTTCAACCTTTTTTTCTTCAGTTTCTGTCATCTCTTTATGTTCTTTCAGTTTCACAAACACCACATCTCTTCTAATAACAACTTTCTCCCTACCTTCAGTCTTTTTTCTTTAAGTATATGGACAAACACTTTTGTTCCAAACACGTGTGTCATATTAGTTATGTCAAAATTTTTCTTTTCCCAAACTTGGTATGGTGTCTTATTATTTTCTCTACATTTTGAAGTTTTATTCAATACATACACAGCTGTATTTGCTGTTTCTGCGCACAACTCCTCCTTGCCAAGCCCTTTTCCACTGAGCATGGACCTTGCAGCCTCCACTAAGGTGTGAATGTCCCTGTCTGCTTTCCCATTTTGCTCTGGTGTATAGGATACTGTCGTCTGATGGTGAATCCCATGGCTCTCAAGCAATGCTTTCACATCCTGGTTGACGAATTCTCAACGATTATCACTCCGAAGCACTTCCATGGGCAGACCTGTAGCTTGCTCAGAAAATGTTATGTAGTGTTTCAATTTCTGAGTTAACTCAGATTTGTTTTTGGGAAAGTAGACTTGCCGGTAGTTAGAGTAGTCACCTTTCAGTAGCATAAAGTACCTAGATCCTCCCACAGACTCCACTTCCATCGACGCACGTAGATCGGCATGCACCAGTTGCAATGGATCATCAGTGCTTTGTTTACTTGCACTGAATGGCAATCTCTTCATTTTACCCTGTAAACATGCCACACAAGACTCATTACTGCCCAAGAATTTGATATCGTTTTGCTTTAAAACACTTATTACATAGTCCAAATTTAGGTGAGACAGGCTTTCATGCCACTCTCTTAAGGAATGTACTACTGCTAATCTGTTGTACTCCATGATGAAGTCTGGGATATATAGGTTACCCCTCCTCATTTGTTACAGCACAAACTCCATTTTCTTTATACACATAATAGTGACCTGCAGACATATTAGCATGACCCTTTTCAATAGCACTTGACATTGAAAATAAGTTTAGTTTCAGGTCAGGTACCCACAATACATTATTTAACGTATTTTGCACGTTTTGTCCATTGTTGGCTTTAATATTTATTTATCCGACACCTAGCACCTGGAGACTACGTCCATCACCTACTAGTACACGTCTGTTTGATGGTGTAAAGTTCGTAAACAAGCCACGTTCATAAGTCATATGTTCACTTGTGCCACTACACTTGAAGCACTTTATTACCCTGGTTTTCTCCAAGGTTTTTTTCTGTGACTCTGCCACCAAAGTCACATTTTCGTCCTTGATTTTTGACTTTAACCTCTCTTCCTCTATTAAAAATTGTGCAACCAGGTCATCGAGATTTTGTTTGCTAGGTTCGACCGATTCCCACGCTGTCAAGAAGTGACTATATTTATCTGGCAGTGACCTCAATATTTTTGTGATAGTAAACTTTTCATACACTTTTTCTCCTGCCTGTTTAAGAATGTGACACATTTCCTGAATTTTTGACAAGTATGTAAGACATGTTAGAACCCTCCTCATCTGAACTAGAAGAAGCGCTGCTGGGGTAAGTGTACACTAGTACTTGACCGCTTCTCATACACACTAAGCAGCTTTTTCCACATCTCGGTTGCAGTGGTGCAGGTCAGGATGTGCATCATTGCAGCTTCACTCAGATGTGTAACAATGAGACTTTGTGCTTTTGCATCCTTTTTTTTGCCACTCACCTTGATTGGTTTCTTGTTTAATTTCAGTTCCATCCACAATGGAAAATAGATTCATCCCTGGCAGCAACACAGATACTTGGAACTTTCACAAGTTCCAGTTCCTCTGCCTCTCTAACGTGATCACTCCCACTTTACTTAGCCCTAGTTGCTCCATATTTCCCTGGAGTCAACAAACCCCGTAAATAAAAGTAGTTGACTACGAAAGCATCCGAAACCGTACTACGTCTCGGTACCGCTACACCACAGACTCATCCCACGCCGCCGTTAACCTCTCAACGTTACCGCTGCTACCGAACAATGTTAAAACATCACCACAACTGCGACGTTCACTTACGACACCATTATAAGCTTACTGAGCCCATAAACTGTTATTGAACTTGAATGGAATACGCAGTGGGATGAGTTGTACTAGACGTTTATTTACATCAAAAACCGTTACACCTGCCTTCCTTCCATTACAACACTCTCTCTTTCTATTTCAACCACTACGACAACAACAGTTGAGAAGCACATAAAACAAACTATTTTATTGCCAGTAACAAGTGTAATACATGGTATGGGATATGATGTGAGATAAATTGGTTCTTTGGTTTGCTTTGGGTTCTTACTTTATTAATTAACACTATGTTGAGTGTTGAGTAAAATGGATAATCACTAGTCAGTGTAGAAGTAGTGACATATTCAGTTTGAGCAGTGACAAGTACACTTTCAATCGACAAGTGAACACTCATTAAAGTTCCACATACAAAACACAGGATGTGCAGAACATAACACTCGGGAATAATATCTACTTGCTACTTCACTACTGGGAATAAAAGCAGGACAGTGGGTTTCACTCAGATTTTATTAAATTAAAATTTTCAGTTAGGAAATTAAAATAATGTTATAGAAAATTTAAAATGCTGACTCTTTATTAAAAGCTCTGAAAATTCTTAAATGTTTGACTCAACCTTGATTTGGAGTTTTATTACTTCGAATATCCACCATCCTTACAGAAGGTAATTAAGACTGATAAAATCTGAAAGAAATTACTGAAAAGAAAAATGAATGCTGCTTGTTTCTCTCAGGAATGTGTAAAAGAAAACTTTAATATTCCCAATAGCTTCCACTTCTCACGTCACTAGGCTACGTTTCACTTCCCAACTACGTGAAATAAAACTGTCTCTGACACTGGTAATTATGCAAAAAGTCACTCAAATTAAAAATCAAAAGCAAAGTTTTAGGTTTCAAATAGCTTAATATCTCAATTAAGACTGTATCTCAGGTGTTACGTTAAAGGGTGCGTTCAGTTATGACTACAGTCTCATGTAATGGTTAATGAAGGCATGGAGACACCACAGCAATAGGTCAACGAGGTCCTACTGCTCCATTTTTGCACAGCATATCCAACATTACCATGCAGCAAGATAAAGCTTGTTTCCATATAGCTCACATCACCCAACAGTCTCAACAAGATGTGGACACCATTCTTTGGCCTGGCAGGTCTCCAGATTTGTCCCATATTGAACACGTATGTGATATGATGGGGTGACATTAACACCACTGTCACTCACCTGCCCAAACACTGGCTGATTCACATGTACGTTTGCTGGAAGCGTGGTGGTATGTGTCTCATGACACTCCGCCATCTTTAGGATGGAAATGCCTCATCACATAGCCGCGAGAGGAGGCTCTGCTCCATATTGAACACATACTATGTGCACGCTACACGATGCGTGCTGTATCAGGGCGGCTAGCATCAGGGAAATCTTGGAAAAGTGAGGGAATTTTACATTTCTGTAAAAGTCAGGGAAATTTTTTTGTAAGGTCAGGGAATTTAGTTATATAAATTAGTTACAAATGTATTTAATAAGAAAATTAATATTGCATTATAGCACTTTTGCTGCATGCAGAAGCCTGGGGACAATTTTGTTCCTGTATGTGAAATCATAACTATTATTATAATATGTACTAATTTTTGTGTCTGAACTATTGTTATGTTGATGCAGCAAGCATTGGCATAGTGGAAAATATGATTTTAGGTGCAAATGCAAGATTTTGCCNAACTATTGTTATGTTGATGCAGCAAGCATTGGCATAGTGGAAAATATGATTTTAGGTGCAAATGCAAGATTTTGCATACAAAATGTTTGCTGAAATAATAATTTGAACACATTGATTCTCACTAAATTATTTAAACATTGTATCTTCTCTTGTGTGTGTATTTGGGACTTTGTTTTTAGCCCTAAGAAAACTAGCTGTTAACCTGTCACCTTTTTCCATGTGCCATCTTTGCATATACTTTTTTTTGTATTTGATAAATATTTGTTATTGCATACAAAAGCATCCATAAAGGATTATTAAAAAAATTTACTTTTAGTTAAAATAAACTTGCCTTCATGCAACAAAAAGCCATGTATGAGCTACAAAAGGTTTTTGTAAAAAAGAATGAGAGTAGCAAAATAAAAACAGCACATCCCAAAATACTTTTTATTAATGCCGACCTTGGCCCAATTTTTCAATGTAGTGTTCTACTGTTAATACCTCTTAAAATCTATTTATATTTATTCAATCTTAATCTTTATTAAACAAAATTAGTCTATTTTCAAAACCAATTCTTCATTATATCAGCACGACACTAGTCAAAGAACAATCTTCACTATTCATTGAACAGGATAACCTTAGTCAAAAAAGATCTGTACGATTCAGCAATAAAGATTTATCATAAATTACCTACAAAAATCAAAGGCTTGTACAATTGTGAAATTGGCACCCTCAAAAGGTTTCTAAAAAAATATTAGCTTGCTAATTCTTTTTATTCTGTAGATGAATATTTATGCACTTAATTATTACACTGATTAGTGACTTTCTTAAGGTATAAAGATTTATGCATCCATATTTTGATATAATCAAATTGTGAATTTGTATGGTATATATGTATTGTATTTATTGTTATAATTCTTGTATGTTTTGATTATTATATTGTACTCTGTATGTTTGACATGTATTCTATATCTCCTGAGAATATCTCTCACATACGGGATCCACAGAATACTATAAAAAATAAATAAATCTTGGAGATTTGCTGCTTAGTCCAGATGCCTTAAAACTGCAGATCACACTGGTCCTAAATTTTTCCCAGGATGGATATTAAGTACAGCAGGGGGTGAGTAATGCTTCTACTCCCACTGCTTCTAGGGATAGTCAGCTGAGACTAGAGATGAACAGCAGCAGGTATATGTGAGCACTAGAGTCCTGCCTTGTATCTGTTTCGGAATGAGGGTTGTAGTAAAAAGTTCACAGCTGCTTGATGAATCCCACAGGACTGTCTTTTTTATTTGGGCTTCTCACCATCTCTCGTGTATTGTACGTCATTGTTTGGCATACACCAACAGACAAGCTCGTATTCCATCCCACCTTAGCCACCTCTACCATTTACTTCTTGAAGTCTCAGGCAGAGAATGTTGTCCTATCCACACATAAGCACCAGCCAGGTTACAATTTCCTAAAGCACTGTTATCAGGTAATTAAGAAACCTTCCCCTTAGTGGAACATAAAAATGGTAGCCCGGATCACCCTCATACAAGTATGTCAGCAAATTCTTTTTGAATGGAATTTGCTTGAGATTCTTGTATTACAGTTTATTTTCCAGGTCATGTAAAAATATTTAACTTTATGTGATTTTATTCAGTACTGCCAGGGAGACTAATGCCTTAGGTTTTCATGTCTTGACCATACGTGAAACAGCTAAATGCAATCAATGACACAGGCAAGTGTTGAGCATAAAACTACCGGTGACCGGCTGCCTTCAGAGCAGGCAAAACAATACTAGGTGCAAAACAGTTACAGTGGAACCTCTATGTATTGAACTCGGATGGATTGAAATAGCGCCTCCATGGAACATATTCTGTGGTCCCTTGTTTTGATATATCTGCATTTTAAGACCATATTCATTGAAAATCCACATGTATCAAAAATTTTGTCAGTCCCCTGAGAAACGGTGGGTAGAGAATCCCTTGTAGTAGTTACTGTACCAACTGGGGCAGGAGTATGGCAGTAACGAGGCAGGTACAAGGTCAACTCAGTTATCACCACTGAGCTGATAAGCAGTTTTGATGACAGCGAAGAAGCAGCACAAGGCAGTTGCCTTGACCTTATCTGCAGCACAGCTCTATGCTCTTACTGGTTTTGGTTGGTGATGCCAAACCATGTTAACCACTGTGGTTAACTGCAGGACTGGTTGCCAAAGGAGGTGAGACTGAAGCTTCGCAAAGGAAATGCTGCACGCAACAGTTAATCACACTTTAGGGGCAAAACCCAGGGTGTGAAAATGTGAACGTGCAAAAAGACGTAGTTATCTTTGTATAATTTATATTTGTCAGTATAAACTAAGTAGAAAAACCACTCGTGTGCAGTTGACATTACTTTTTTCATAAAGGAATGAACCAGGCACAAATTTAAACTTAAAGATGCAACACATAGTACTGTATACCAGTGGTGTGCTGATAATGAACTAACACTAGACCTCTAGCAATCTCATTTTATACTAATACACACATTCCTCCTCAAGTGATATGTGGTGAAAAAATTGTCACATTATCGGTAGTCCAAAAAGCTGAAGAACCTCAATTGTATGTGTGACCAGGCTTGGATGGATCATTCTTCATCCAAAAAAAACTTCAAGTATATTTGTTCAAGCCAATTTGAACATCTAAATATGGCCTTTTACAAAAACAAAATTACACATAGTCAAGAAATAACACAATACAGAGTACTCCAGTTGCCATTGTTGTTCACACTAAGAACATTAAATGTTTTATCTCTGCAGCATAACGTATGTGTAAAAAATTCTTCTTTTTTTATACAAAAACTTTACACATCAAATAACATAAATTGGTTTTTTAAAGACTTCTGGCTATCCAAAAGTAAAACTACAACTAGACACCTTGTAATGACGCAGTATTCTTAATTTTTGGGACCGGGACACGTGTTTCATTTTCTTTGTTTTTCCTTAGCTTTGTAATATTTTTATCGGGTTTGAAATTAAAGCAGTAGTGGTTCATTTTACCGTGATAGTTTGTTTATCTGGCATACTTGTGCTATTTTACGTTTATCAGGCGTCTGTTTACCGTTTCGTTTCGAACGTCGTAGTTTTCAGTTTCAGTAGCGTCAACATTAGATTAACTTTTTTCAGACTGCGTCGACAAATTTTGTACGAGAAGTTTGTTTATCTGTGTTGATGGCGCAGTCTTAGTTTTGTACAACGCAGTTTCGATAATGTGTGGAGAGCGTGCGTGGCCAGGCCCTTATCTCAGGAGAGGGGGGTGATAGGCAGCACAAGTACACGTGTGCCTGTCGCCCTTCAAGTCAGTTGGAAGGCAGTCGCCCTTCAGTTCAGTGGTACAATGGTCGTCTAGGCCGCGTTGGGTGTGATGCTAACCCCCACATCAGCAAACTTGAACTTAAGAGATTATTTCTACGCCGGTGTGGGATGTCGCCGCATTTCGTATTTCTTCGGGCCAGTTTGTAAGAAACGTAATAATTAGTAAACAACTGTGGCTCTGTTCTGCAATAGTCTATTTACCTGTGAATGGTTCGTACTCTGCATACTCTGAACTTCGGATGTGGAATGTGTCACTTAATAGTAAATAAAAATATGGAACAAAATACACCGGAACTTTGCTTTATTTCATAATTAATTGGCGTCCATTATACAGAGTCTCGTGTTCCTCCGTCTTGAGCTAGTCAAGTGCAAGTCGGCAACTAATAGCCTGTGTAACTGTAGCGGCCAACGTTACAACCTATACTATATAATTTAATTTACAAATGTTCCAAAAGTTTGCATTGAGTGTGCATAATAAGTGCAGACAATGATAAGGACTTTAATTAGTATTGAGATTGGCATTATACATTGTGCTCCCTGAGAATAATAAACGTTAATAGTAGAGAGGTAGTTTAATGTACATAATGGCATTTTTATAGCATTATAAATATTCTTAAAACTTTAATTTAGTTATTCAATGGTTATTAAGACCTCCATCCCTCATGAGCTCGGACAATCCTTTGCAACTTGTAAAAATACCAAACAAATAATAAAAAAAAAAAACTCCTCTGGCAAAAAACTGCTTTATAAAGTAACTTCCAAAACTGGAAATACGTAGCAGTTCACAGACGTTTTAAGAAGTGGCTGTCTCAAAAATTTTTGTATTTGCTACAACATACTGCCTTGTAATTGGCAGTATCTAGGTAACTTATACAAACAGTGCATAATTTATTAAATTATTTCCATTTGATATGATACTCTGTGGTTTTTAATAAACCACAACTTGTAACATGTGTAAACAGATATTTGCCATCTTTATTGGCCATTTCAGAATGGCTGTTGTATGTGGATGGAGAGTATTTGGAAATTGTGCTGTCAGACTGAACATTTNTTTATTGGCCATTTCAGAATGGCTGTTGTATGTGGATGGAGAGTATTTGGAAATTGTGCTGTCAGACTGAACATTTGTAATGACCTTACTATCATCGCTGTCTGTCTAAATTAATTATATCACCCAATTTCTGTAGTAATAATATATGTGTTATAACTAAAAATTGTCTGGCTTTTTTTTTTTTTTTTCAGGATATAACTTTGAGGATGTCTGGTATAAATTTCACTAGTTTAGCAGCAGAAGCTTCAAAAAAACTTCTTGCTTCCTTCGATACAATACTGGTAGATTGCGATGGTGAGTTTTTAGAATTGTTGGTGCAATGGTAAATTGTGGCTGTTGAATGTATGGTAATGCTGGTATATTGAGCAGGGTGTCCACCCACAGGGAAAACAGAAATTTCCGGGAATTTTCACCTGGATCAGGGAAAATGTAAATAATCGCTTCTCCGCAAAAAATGTTGGTTGTGTGAATACAACATTAATTTTGAATATATGCATTTTATTGCAATTTTTAAGTTTGTCAACTGGCAATAATACATCTTTACCAAGTGAAATAGGTGTACAAATTTTAAGTATTTGTGTGTTTGTAATGGGCACTCATGTGTAGTCAGTAGCANTTTACCAAGTGAAATAGGTGTACAAATTTTAAGTATTTGTGTGTTTGTAATGGGCACTCATGTGTAGTCAGTAGCATTTATTGCGAGAAATATTGATAGGCTGAATAAAATGTCCTGCAGTGTAATTTAATTCAACTTCACTGAAGGCACATTTGTTCTGTCAGTGGTGAACAAATATAGTGGTAGAAGATTTCAGTATTCCTGAAAATAAGTGAGGGAAAATGGTAAGATACTGCCTGGAAAGCAGAAAAAACTCGGGGATTTCCAAAATGTAATTTCTGTGGACATCCTGCTTAGGTATAAAATAAAAATATTTTAATGCCACCTTCTGTTACTGCTGATGAGCACTGGAATCACTGATGGTTCATCATTGTTCGTCAGTAACTTCGTAGTTTCGGGATGCTCGGCAGTGGTATTCATCAAAATTAAATAGAAGGAATTAAATTATGAATTTAAGAATTATCTTATTTCTCTCTTGAGTTTTAAAAGAATTCTTATGCATAAAAAACAATTATTTATAATTGCTTGACTACAAAAAGGCAATTTTTCTAACAACATACAACTGTTTTGAGTTTATTTTTTGTTTGGGATTTCAGTAAGGACTATTTTATATTTAATGTTCCTACCATATGCACATTTTAAATATCTCTGAGAACCTACGATAACCTAAATTTCCCGCCAAAAATGTGTTTAACTGACATTGTGTAACCTCTGCAGCATCAGTAAACTCAGTTCTTTCAGTTTTCAATATAGCCTCACCCAGGGTGCTGCCCAGCAGCACGCGGATACAAGTGATCATCAGTGCTCGCTGGGAGCATCGAAACAGTAAGGTGAGTAACGGAAGGTGGCGGGAAATATGCTCTACAATATCGTAACCATGTCTTTCTTATTGTGTGAGCATCTGTAACTGTGTGTGTGGTTTGCAGTGCATTGAATTTTATATCCTATGGTTAAACAAAAGAAGGCAGTGGACCAAACTTTCTGTTTTTAGCTTGCTCAGAATTGCGATATAAATGGAATTCACTCCTATGTAGTTTAGTATGTTTGTGGTGATATTTGTAAAAGTGCAAAACATGCCAATATTGTTTAGCAGGCTGGAAGTTTGCAATTATTATGGTGTATTTGAGTTCATAGAAGCTATTGAAAAATCAACATAATTCTAATACTTGGCCAGTTTTCAGGAAGAGTACTTATTGTACATAGAACTTCGCTTTACAAGTTCTGTGAGTACATAAAAATATGATACAATATGTTGCATTCATGCACTGCCAACTTTGCTAATATTATAGTTAACATGTTACCTACATGCAGAAAGTAAATTGTTAACATCATATCCTCAAGTCAGCAGGAGTGCTAGTGATGCATTGAATGGAACAGGAGAAAGTTATATTGTACTGTGTTAAGGGATTTGAGGTTACACCACATTTTAGCTGTCTCTTCCCAGTATTTTANAGGAGAAAGTTATATTGTACTGTGTTAAGGGATTTGAGGTTACACCACATTTTAGCTGTCTCTTCCCAGTATTTTAGCATTGTGTACTATTGTTACCGCAAGACATGTGTTTTGTATGTTGTGTTGCTTCATTTTTTGTTGTAATGACATGTGTGGTTATATTTATTAGTGACAACTTTCTGGCTGACAGCAACTAGTTCTTGGAATAGAGATGACTTAAATGATTCATGATAATATTTGAGTCACCACACAACCTCTCATCACGTCCGTACCATAACTATCATGTAGCCGTTAAATGCTGATATATGTTGTCAGGTGTCCTTTGGCTGCACGACAAGGTGATAAAAGGCTCTCCTGAGACACTTAACAGGTTCTTAGAGCTCGGAAAAAAAATATTCTACATCACCAACAACAGCACTAAGACAAGAGAAGAATTTGTAACAAAGTGTACCAAGTTGGGATTCAAGGCGACCAAAGTGAGTGTAATTTGAAAAGTAGATTTCAGGTGTATCTCGTTTATCTTGGACATTGGTCTTGTCTAGCATGGGTTATCATGAATCTAACTAATGATTGTATGAATACCAGATATCACCACCATACCATGACATCTTGGAAATGCCCAGACCTGCATCATTTGTGATGATCTGATTGCTCATGAGCCAATCTGAACACCAGCTAGGCTGCTCATCACAAAGCAGTGCAAATTATTGGAGTTTTAAACAGGGGCATGATAACGGGTGCCAGACAAATGGGAAATTTCATTTCAGCAGTTGCGTTGACATTAAAACATCTCAGTATACTGTGTTGTATGTATCAGGAATACCTAATTACAGGTGGACAGTGGACAACAACAGACGCTTAACGGCAAATGATACCTTGGACTTATGGAAAATTCTGCTTGCCTGTGCCAGCAGTACTGTGCAGGTAACAGATTGTTGGTCCTATCTCCATCCCACTCCCGTTTTTGGTTTCTCACTCGGGTATGCATGCATTTCCTGCAGGGCGATAAACATCTCAAAGTACCTGCTGACCGCCGCGTTGCCAGACTAAAATGCTATCAGGAAAACCAGTGTTTTAGGGAGGCAGGTCATTCATACACTTCCAAGGGTGCTGCACCCTGGCCGGACCACATGCACATCTGAGTGCAAGCGTTTTCAGAGGTATGTGAAATAATTTTGAAGGCACATGAGTGTCACACTTACATGTTCAAGTGTGGCTAATTTTTGTGTTAGCATGATATTACCCACAGTGATTG
>NQII01004238.1:200209-214115 GCA_002778355.1 Clitarchus hookeri
TTTTTTTTTTTTTTTTTTTTTTTTTTCCTGCATTTGAAGTGTAGCAGCACATTAATAATTATAGTCCATTCACTGTTTCTTTGGATATTTTGAAACAAACCTTTGAAAAATCACAGCAGTAGTAACATGGCAACCCATGTTTTAAAAAACTTCTATACCACAAATATACACCACTTTGATTAACTTTAAAGTAGTGAAACCTCTATTATTCGTTTTTCATGGGACCTACTGAAAAAAACTCAGCATGTGGGAAAATTCAACATGTGGACCACTCTCCTCAAAAAGTAAACCCTAACCTCAAAAAAAAACTTTATTTTCATCCTTGGGTATAATGAGTTGATTGTCTATAATGAACAGTGGGCATATCTTAAATAGTGGATGAAAAAACATCTCAATCATTCAATACAAATATTGTATTATAAAATATTGAAATGCACTTAAAACAGTAACGGAAAATAACAGCAATGGAACTAGTGTTACCAACTCCAATTTCAAAAATCTGCCTAATGTTTTCATAAAATTCGCCAAATGTAGAAAAAGTGGCAATAATCAAACTAAATTTATTAAAAACAATGATTTAAAATAGAAACGCGCCTAAAATTGTTAAATTTAAAGTACAGTAATAAAGTACGTAGTTTAATCATAATAACACTGCATTTTATATATTTTTTACTCTATTTTGGAAGCAAATTTAACACAATTTTTTGAGTTTGACATGTAAAACTAGATTTTTTGAAATTATATTTTACTCTGCTAAAATGTATATTTTTCGTCTAAATGTTTTTAAATTTTCTCCAAATTAAACGGACAGTCTGCCAAGTTCGCAACACTCGCCATCTTGTGTGGGAGTAACGAACGCCATCCAAACCGTAACACCGGACATGCTGACAAGAGCGTGGAACGAGTTTGATTATCACGTAGATGTCGTTCGGGCCGTTCAAGGTGGTCACATTGAACATTTATGAATGCATGGTAAACAAACCCCACGGTTCATTTGATTGGTCGATTAAGGTTGTATGTTGTTTGGTTTTGATATTATAGACCTTCAAAGTTGGGGTATTCTTTTATGCTCAGCCTGTATATACACAGCGTGGAAATTGTTTTTTTTTTCCCCCGTGGTTTAGTGCCAAGAATAATAGTGGTTTTTGTTGTAGGAGCAACACGGACATCTTGTTCGGCAAGCGATGTGGGTTTGCGACGCTGCTGGTGCTATCTGGGGTAACAAGACTTCACGAGGTGGAGGCGTGGAAACAGTCAAGCGTGGAGAAAGATAAGGAGCTTGTGCCTGATTACTACACCAGCGAACTTGGTGACCTGCTGCAGTTCCTTGTGTAGCATTGTGCTGCTCTCATTTGTCATATCCACGATCGACCTCGCGTTTCTTCCATCTTCTGGTTGTGAATAATTATTTATTTTCCGCGCGTGTTGCGCAAAATTTTTGTGTTTTGGGGAGACATGTATTTAAAAAATTAATGTAAATTAATTCATCTGTGCAAGATAATTTGCAAATTGGTGGTAAAAAATGTGTGTGGATTGCACTCGTATCTTAACACTTCATTGTTTTTTTTTTTTGTTTAATAAAAGAAAATAGCTAAGAAGTTTGTCTACCATTGTAAAATTCGACATTGAGGAGTTATGAACCATGTGTACCACAACAATCTTGCTTCCTTTGCACAACTGAGGTACCGACCAAGGAAATTGTCTTCGCAGTTCAATGGTGCCTACTGAGATGGAAACTTTTTGCTTAAATGAAGGTTGTGATAAATTTGTACTAGGTTATTGTAAGCACAAGCCAGTTAGGTGTCTCAAGGTGACCATGAAGGTAGATCATGNTTTTGGCTTAAATGAAGGTTGTGATAAATTTGTGTTAGATTATTGTAAGCACAAGCCAGTTAGATGTCTCAAGGTGACAATGAAGGTAGTTCATGCAGATACAGTGAAACTAAAGAAAATCTAATTGGCCTGTTTTTTCCCCAGCAGGATTTTATTTTGCATCATAGACAAAAAAATTAAAATAATAGAAATTCTCCCCTCCTTGAGGTTTTTCAAGAAAGTAATTAAAGTTGCTGAATACTTTGCAAGCAGTTGTGTTAAAAAAAAAGTTTGTAGGAGTTTCATTTTTTAAAAATTGTTTTTATTAGTCTGAAGCATTATTTTTCTTTCTGTACACGTGGGACATAATTCTGTGCTAAAAAAGATTAGTCACACTACAAGTTTATGGAAGCCAATTTAAAAAAATGTTATAACAGACATTTATAATTAGTGTTACTAAATTGTTGGCAAGAGTTCTTACAGATACTTTTAGACATNTTAAAAATTGTTTTTATTAGTCTGAAGCATTATTTTTCTTTCTGTACACGTGGGACATAATTCTGTGCTAAAAAAGATTAGTCACACTACAAGTTTATGGAAGCCAATTTAAAAAAATGTTATAACAGACATTTATAATTAGTGTTACTAAATTGTTGGCAAGAGTTCTTACAGATACTTTTAGACATGAATTGCGGACTTAGTGTACTGAAATGTACAAATTCAGGGATGAAATTATCAACTGTCTGCTCCCATTTAAGAATTGACATTATATGCTTAGATCAGCAAGTCAAATTTTCAACTACTACAGTATATTATGAATTACCACCTCAGAAAAAAAAACAGAAAAGCCTGGAAAGGATTTTAAACCTACAAGAATTATACCATCAAAATTCTCTAGTTAATGCAATAATTTTTCAACACTAGCTTAGAATTTACAGTTTAGTTACAAGGAAGAAGAGTTTAGCTTTTTTTCCTCTCACAAAATGAAAATAACAGATATGTTATAAACGTTTGTGAAACTAAAATCAAACCAAAAAAATTTAAATTATGGAATATTTACCGGGGGTCTTGCATACAGTATGATTTTTGTTTCATATAGTTATTTCAGTTATAAAATAATTAAAATAAACAAGATGATTTACAGACAAAAATTTACCGAAATAGAAAATTTTCATCCGGTTACAATTTTTTGGTAAACAAAGGTCATAGCAAAACAAAATTGTCAGTTTTTGTTTTGGTATACCAAATATTTGCACAACCGTACTTAACACTCGTGGACTTTCAAGGGCTGTAACATTCCTGTTTTGAGCAAATATTTTACCAGTGATTTATTTTTGAAAAGTTATTTTTTGTGCTGTAAATATTTATATCCAATTGCAGAGCAAAATGTTATACTAAGCAGCTGCATCAGTGTGGCAAAACTTGCGGTCACAAAGTTGGCATAAACCATTATCTAGGATTGCTCTCGCTTCATATCTGTATATTGGTATCCGGAAACTTGTGGGCTTCAATTAATATATTAAGTGTTAATTTGTGTCCTGTGCACTAAGGTTTGTATTAATGAACCCACGACAAGTCAATATTTTTTTTTGTCGCATGTGATGCTTACTACGTAGCATATCTCCCTCTCTTTGCTGTATGCATTTAGTTACATAATTCATCTTAAAATTTTGCAAGTGCATACACTATGTAGGTAAATGGACTTCGTATCATTCATGTTTACCAAACTCACTATGGCTAACCTTTTTTAGTGTTTGTGCTCATGTGCCATACTGCTTCTTCTTGTATTTTCACGTTGTTAAGTAAATCATGTAAAAAAAAATAATGATTGTGTTTTCAATGTAGTTATTTGCAATAATTTTTAAGAGGAGTTCCTAACAATGATTAACATAGATGAAAAGAGGCAANGATTGTGTTTTCAATGTAGTTATTTGCAATAATTTTTAAGAGGAGTTCCTAACAATGATTAACATAGATGAAAAGAGGCAATTGCTGAGGGTAGCACCTTGGCTTTTATGATGAGACATTATTTCTAGTCAGCTCAAAGAATAGGTGAGGTGGGATTGATGATGGAATAAACTGTATACTGTTGGCATGAGCACTGGTAAGACTTTTAGGTGTAGATGCTTAGGTCTTTTCTTTTGGAAATAAATTAAATCCAGTTATTCCTGTGCACTGAAATGGGGGAAAAGAGATAGAATAATTTTGCAGCATTTATCCGTTTCCTATTTAGGTATTATTATACAGTGGACTCTTGCTGTGCCTAAAATGCATTTACTTGGAAGCTGTATCCACCATTAATAATGTTCAGTGCTCCCAGCAATATTCCCATATAAATAATGATAAAAAATATAAGCTTTTTATTGGCCATTGCATATAAAAAAAATCTTTTGATCCAGTCACTTAAGATTTTGCGTAATGAGAGTTTTAAGCTGGTTGTTTATCTTAACATCAAATAACTGAGTGTAAAACCTGTGCTTTGTATCATCACTGGGAAATGGTGCTTACCGTCTCCCCTTACATACTGGCGAGAGCGCAGCTGGCTGCTGTCTAGGAAATGAAAGACCCAGAGTTCCTTCTGCAGCACACTAGCTCCCCCCCCCTCCCACAACACATGCCTGACAAAAAGGGAATCTAGAGTACACAGTTAATTTTTAGTGGTCCTGGCAAAATTCCATTATAAATAATGATAAAATTACTTGCTTTTATTGTTTATCTGATACTGCATAGATCAAAATCTCTCTTGGTCTTTACACTCAAAATTTCCCACAATTATTTTTAAGTTTGTTAGGCTCCCTCCACTTACATGTCTGATCTGAGGGGGAAGTGGTTACCTAGCAACCAGCGTGGCATCCTTGGGCCGTGCAGCCTTCTTCCTACTTGTACGTACCAGCAACAGGGGAAGTTGTTGGATAGAAAAAAAAAATTGCATCCTCTTTCTTGGCCATACGTGCTTGCTTCAGGGTTATTCCATGTCAAGTGACCCAATAAAAAAACTTGACCACCCCGATTTTGTTCCAATTTGGCTTGTATAATGTACTGCATACGTTATAGCCCTCTGAAATTGTTAAAATTTCACATTTTTCCATTGCTATCCGATTACAAAATTTACTGTTAATTGGGATAGAAATGTGATAGAAGGCTGGACTGAAAAGCATTTTACGTATAGCTTATTTTTCAGGCTTTCATATGACTTATATGATTACTGGTTTTGGGAGTAAATTCCTTTCAAGTCCCATCTCAAAGTCTTCAAAAAATATATATAAAATATTTACACAATCTTACACATTTCAGCATAGTTTGTTCACACATGCATAAGGGACACAATGAATTTATACGAGCAGCCGCACTGCTGGAGTACTGAAGACAGAGCTTGGAAATCCCGACCATGGCTGCTGACCTTATCTACAACTGGATCTAACAGCGCTTCTTCTTGAGCCGACTGCTAACGAGGGGGAGAGAAGAAAAATTGCAACAATTCCACAGGTNGAGCCGACTGCTAACGAGGGGGAGAGAAGAAAAATTGCAACAATTCCACAGGTGGTGGGCCGCGTGTGTGTGCAGTCTATGGACAGTTTCCGGAAATTTCGGGAACTAGAAAATTTCCGCCGCAATGGATTGGCAAAGTAATTTTCCTGCCTTTTCTCCCGCAGTCTTGTGAACCCATACATTCCTAAAGATGATATTTAGTTCTCAGACAGTTTTTATTTCAGCATGGCCAAAAATTTCATATTCCGCCTACATTGTAAAGAAAAAATGTGAAGACTAGTGGTGGCTTGCTTTAGTTTTGTCGAAGGACCCTGCCACAGACACAGCGAAATCAAAGTTCCTCCAACTTGCAGGACCCTCTCCATCTCTCTTACCCGCAAGATGTGCAACCAAAATGTGCTACTGGCACGAATATATTGTCTCGAATGTAACACAAATGACATACAGCAGCACTTCCAAGGTGTGGTACCTAATTTAACTACTCGTATTAACGGTTTACGACTTTGTGGTGTAGGGGGCTTCTCTGGACGGCGTACTGTATACTTATCTCTGCTGTTGGCGCTGGTAGGCTGTCAGCTGGGAACGAGCTCCGCTGAAGTGGTAGGCCTTTGGAAAAAGGCCCGCTGGGTGCCGTCGTCTCCCCTGAACTGCTCTACTGATGTACTGTTGACTCCCGGCCTCTCGACTGACTCTTCGCCCGGTACTCTAGGACTGACTGATTTCTTGAACTAACGTCTCTGGGCGGTAATAATCAAAACTGTCCACTGTCCCGCACTAACCTCTCGTAAAGGGGTTTTTATGCTCGCCAGCCTCCCCCCTTAAGTGTCTGCACGTGTCTATTATTGGGGGAGGGGGTGGCACTTTGCTCCTAGCTTGCTCCGTCAACTATTTCTCGGTGCGTTTCNATACAAAGGTTTGTAATCAGACACTGAATAAAAGTCATTCCCAATCAATTATATTTGGTAATTTTGATGGTTTCTTTATTTAAACGAGTTGGTGAAATATTATTTACAGTAATACTTTTCTTTTTAATTTCCATTTTTATGTCTATTGGTTAAACTTTATTCATAGATTAGACAGCTCTCATACTCAACTAAAGTTTAATAAGGGGGTCCATTGTAGTTGCTTTTACAAGTTACAAACAGTAAAATTCATCTGAAACAAAAAAAAAACTGCAAGACCTAGTAATTTATATTTCCACAGGTTTCCATTTTTGGCAGAGCAAGCGGCAGTCAAATTTTGAAAAATTTAAGATTATGCTTTATAAAATCTGAACATCTTTATGAACAAAATTAAAATAAATATTTTATGTATATAAAATGCATTATGTATTGCATTGTCATTACATTATGTCAGTCATAATGTTGGAAGACTAGTTCTGCCAAATGTCCATCAAAGTTAGCAGTTTTCTAATTAACATCCTTCTGAATCAGTCCTGTAGCATCCTGCATCCACTCAACTAGTGTAGTTGATTTCTTCATTTCCAGTTGATCACACGTTTGTTTTTGTTTGTCCTGCGGTCCTGCCACACCATTCCTTACGAATGTTGTAATTTTTACTGTTTTGTAAATTTGTATTATTTTTTTTAAGCAGCTAAATTGTTTTACTAACTGTTTTGGGGGTACAAACACAATATTTTTTTTGTGAGCTTCAATCACTTTTACCTTTGCACCAAGTGGGCGAGTTCTATACTTTGGTTCGGCATTTCGCACGTGACAAAACTGGGACACTTAACACCAATTTGTCAACTGTATTTGAAGTAGAGTGCCCTTACCAGCTGCAACCAAAATTGTCGCAATATTGAAATAATTTTTTTGCTTAGAGAACTGTAGAAACAAATATTTTAAACTAAAGATAGATCAGACTATATATTTACAAACACGTGTGTGTTGATCTATTAATACAAACTGTTATGAAGTGATCACACCTTCAAACATTGAATCAAGGCAAGAGTGTGATTGGAATAACACCTTGCGAAACACAGTTACAGAAACCGCTCCACAGGCCACTAAACGAGGCCGAAAATATTAAACAACACGTCCAATGTATACCAATGTAATACTAGGAGCAAAGTCTTTTGTCATTACGGCAGCAGACCAAGAAGACTTAGAGATGGGCATGTCCAACCATAGTTAACTGCCTCCTAGAATTAGCCTCTGGCAACATGAACAAGGTGGGGACTTCTAATTAGATTGTAATAGTAGTGGCATGCAGTAATAAAACTTACTAGAATTAATTAGCATCTTGGTACTCCATTTAAGCTCCCCAGATCGATAGTCATGTAAAGAGTTATTTTATAACCTTTCAGTTCAATAAACACCATCTTATACTGTTGGACTACCTAATCAGGACTCATTTAGCTATGCCCATAGCCTCTTTCAGGTATGAATTGACTTAAAAGTAAATTAGTAACAAATTATGCGGGCTATTACACATAGCAAATGTAACATGACCATAATATTTTTTCCACATGTACAAGTTTCTGTTATACAGAGCATTTATTTTGGGCAAATTTTACTGTACAAAGTTTGGAGGGGGAGGAAAAATATCACCCCACATTTTATGTACCCCTGCTTTTGAACCAAAAAAAAAAACGTAATAAGTGCATATTATAAATGTGAATAAATATAATAACAGGCAGATTTCCAAACACTTAGACCAATATATAAACTCAAATTTCTGTGTACATTAACTACACATCTGCACCTCTGAAGGACAGTTCAACAAGTAAATTATGGGTTCGCAAAGATGTATTGTAATTCTACTAAACAGTTCTCCCTACCCTCATTAGCGTATTCATCCGAATATTAAACTATATTTAGTTCCAAATTTCACTTAAAAAAATTATGGGGTAGTCTTATTTTCACATTGAGGTTAATATTTATGCATAGGTAAAAGTAATAGCACTTAATTCATGGTTTCCAGAGAAATATTCAAATCTTTTAAAAAACAAGTTTGGTTAACTTCAATTTCAGTCACGTTTTTCTTCCAATAAGCTCTGTTACTGGTCTTTAATCCAGGTGTGCAGATATTTCCGATTATCGCGAAACCATCTGACAAAATATTGGTACAAGTATTAAATGTGCATAAATGGGTCAGTGCATTACATTACACCAATAGGCGGTTATATTCGGTTAGGTTGAGTTTACCAAAGATACAATTGTAACATGGTGGTAAACTAAACATCTTGTGATCTAGAGCAGGTATGTGATCTTGAATGGCGTCATGTCTGCAAATGCGAGTGATCAAAGTTGTTTGATGACCAACTTTAGCACTGATGTTAAACATTCACAGGGTGAATACGTCTAGGGTTGTGAGTACAACATAGTAGCTGTATCTAATACTTCTAATTTATTTTTCCGTACTTTATTTACTCCTGGTCGAAGCAGTTTTCCAGTTTTGTATATAACGTATTGGTAAATGAGCACTTAATTAATTAAAGAGTGACCAGAAAAAATTTCATCAGCATTGCAAACTAAGAAAATTTGAACGTTGTAGTTACGATGGGAATTTTACATGGTGGTTTTGTATGCAAAAATGCATAACAATTGTGCTGCAGCCTGGCATTTCTCAGTTACCGAAGCAAATGTTTGCTAGGATCATTCTACTGGGGAGTCTGATTCATGTGATTAATAATGGACACAATAGTTTTTTTAAAATACTACTTTCGTTTCTATTTCTTGTACATAAGGTTTGATGACTGGTAAGCTTTTATAAATAAATTTTATATGGGATATTTTACTTTTGAGTTTTTTTTTTATCATCAAGGCCTGCCAATAAGTATTTGTGGCAAAATCGAATTTTCCCCATTAGCAGAGGGTAAATTTAGGTGGTTGCCTTATATTCGGATGAATATGGTACATCAAAAATTAATTATCTTTTGTATGGTGATCACCTATTCCATTAGATGAAGGGGGGGGGGGGGGGGGGGTGTTTTTNCGTGCAATGAACACTTATGCTTTAAATGATCAAAACTGTTCAAACTGAAATTTTTTTCATTCTATTTTACAAGAAACTAAATCACACACTGCAGGCTGATGTAATGAGATCAAACCACTTTTCTCCAAGTAGTAAGGTCAAACCTGAATTCTCTCGTGAAGAAAACGTGGCAGTTTCCACCACTGGCGAGGGAATGTGAGGTCTTCAATTTTCCTCTCCAGCACACTTCACTGCCGTTCTGTCTTCATCCTCGCTGGCACCGAACATCTCTCATGTTAAAACACACTCGCATTGGAGGCTATTCACAAGAGATGTGAAAACAAGCTTAACAATCAACAATAAATATCTTTATTGACGTCACATAATAAAGTACATATATATATATATATATATAAATATTTATATTTAGATAACAAATGCTGTGTATGTGGAGGAGCAGCCTTGTCCTCGTGCTCAGCGAGATTGCACGTGACGGGCGGTGGCTTTCTGCACGGCCATCCTCGCTGCCTCCGTCAAGTCCGTGACCAGGACGACAGTCCTCATGCCCGAGGCACGCATCACATCCCGAGCCTTCTCACTGTTCAGTCCCTGGTGAAACAAGCAGACAGTGTCCAGTGGGTGACGACTACACGAGTGCCCGGCCCCACCCAGCCTGGGATGCACCATGCAGCAGCAAACAGCACAAGCTGCTCCCCAACATGCATGCATATTCATCCTCTCACAATGTGGCTCCTCGCAGATGCTTAATAATTACGCTAATTTTTACTTGAGTATTTACATAAAATTGTTTTACAAACACACATGTCTGATCAATAAATACAGGATGGTTTTTTACATGTCAAATACTCTCTGTCTCCTATAACTTGGCAAGATCATGACGGTCAGTGAGTGGCAATTTAACATATACAAAACAAACAATAGGTCATTAAAAAAAATTCTGCATCAGCTGATGCATGAACGAATGAAAATTAATATTACGTTGGCTATTCTGACTTTACTAGAGACACACATCAGACGAGCAGGATATACGCAAATAAGAAAGAGTTCCTTGATTAATTAATACATTTTATTTTAAGCTCCTGANGCTAGAGACGCACATCAGACGAGCAGGATATACGCAAATAAGAAAGAGTTCCTTGATTAATTAATACATTTTATTTTAAGCTCCTGAACATAAGACAGAAAATAGCTTTCTTGTTTAAAATAACAAATTTCTTATGTTTTTTCATGTTTTGTTGTACTGTATTAATAAAAGGAAGAAAGTGGGATGCGCATGGGTAGTTTTTAAGCAATTTTTAAGTTACTGCACACCACATATTTCCAATTCAAGCTGTTTCGTATCAGTAATAGCAGAATAACGGCTTTGCAAAATTTGTTGGTGAATGAAACTGAAAGTTCGTTGTCAAGCAAGTTCCCCGAATTACTTTTATTTCCAGTCTTAACATATTAGCTATAATGTCCAAAGAGTGATAAGAACTACAATTACTGTCTTGCAAATGTTAACACAAACTTGTTGTCTCTAAAAAATTAAAAAGTTACAAATATATTTTTAGTAAGATTTTAGTCTATAAATACCTTAACATTTGTTTAGCATTAACAAGTGGATTAGCTGAGAGCATGTTAGTAAAATATACAGCCACCACTTAACACGCCAGCTGATGGCGAAAGGATACATAAACAAAAAGTAAACATTGGTGCTACTCTCGTCGAACTGTCAAAATCTTCCCAAGTTACATGAGACAGAGAGTAGTACTGGCTGGTTTGACCAGCACTGTATGTCTGTAATGAAAGTGACAATATTTTTGTCCTATTTAAGGAAGTAAACTCTTAAAATTGGATAAACCAAAAATACTTGTTTGATATTTTACGAAAAATTATTATTCATAACAATTTTATTTTACTCGATGCCAATCACAGTTAACCTGACGTGAGACCACTTAAATGCCAGCATCTTTTGAACATACTGTGCCAATTTCATGCTCGGCATCAGCTCACAACTCACTATCATTGTGCTGGAAACCTGGGAAGTCTGTTAAATGTTATAAATGGTAGCAATAGTTTAAGCATAAGCACAATAAATATACTGATCAATCAGAGTTGCACGAGTATTCAAATTTTTGAGCACAGTTTCATGTTGAAACTTAAAACCATTGATTCAAAAACTATTTTCTTTGTGTTGATAGATCTATGTTATAAGTGGACAGTGGGGCAATGTGAATTTTCAAGAGAGCAGTAGATGAATGTTCCTGGAGTCTGGAATAGTTTGACTAGTTACATAACTACTCTTTTTCTATCTGTAATCTTATCATCCTGCAACTGTTGTAATGGAGGAAAAGAAGTATCTGAACAGGAATTTTTTAATTATGCAAAACTCAAAGACTTTTAAAATACTTTAATACATGTAATAAATTACACATGCTCCCTTTCAGTTTAATACCATTTTCTCACTTAATATAACACACCTGAAATATATTTTAAGCAATGAGGATAAACTGTACAAGACTACTGAAAAGTTGAAGGCGGAGGGGGCAACACATACATACAAGAACCACACAATATACAAAAGACTAGCCTCTTTCGAAAATAAAAAATTAATGTGGCACAAAAAAAACAAGCGTGTTCATGCGCTCCACTGCTTGCCTCGACTGAAACAACCTTATGTTTTGTCTGAAAAGTGGATAACTTGGGAGGGAGGGTAAATATGTAAATTTTATTTTATTACTTGTCTAACAATGTGCTATGTTTCTGGAATGGGTAATACAGCATCACAGCACCCTTTTAAACTACAGTAGGGTCAAAATTAAAATTAATTTTAAACTGTACCTACCTGTATTAGCAAACTACCTCAATTTGTTCATGATACCACTTACTGTGCATATAAAATGCACAGGACAGTGAACAATGCAGTATTTCATTAAAAAAAATCCCACATATAAAACTTAAGCCTGACTTTGAAGTCAATATAAAGTCATAAAAATTTGTTCAAAATCAATTTAGGTTCGAAAATACCCATTACACTAACAGCTAACGTAAATAATGTAAACAGCTACAGAAACAAAAAAATACTCACTCTTGCTCCTATAATTTTTTGTATGACATGTAACAAATCATCATGTATTTTCTATTTGGCATTAAAACAAATCGCCCAAATAATTAAATAGAAGTGTGCAAAAAACACAAACACTTCAAGCACCGATATCTACAGTTAGAGTTACTTACGTGTGAGTTTACATTAGTACTGCTACAACATATATAAATAAAAAATTCTAAGAAGCTAAAGACCTTCTGCCATACACTGCCCATGGCAGTAAAGAAATATGACTAGAAGCACTGTGTTAAATGAAGCTTTGTTTACTATCTTGTCATGAAAATGAAAAATATAACTTTAAACTTGGGTGACAAATGGAACCAACTTGGACCACAAAAACTTAGTCTAACACAACAGTGTTCACATTTTCAAAATTTCCAAGCTAAATGAACTGCATTTATTAACCTATCACAGTAGCCCATGCACTAAGCTCAGAATGATGCATACAAAAAAAATTATTGTTACCATTGTGAACTTACATACTTCCCATGAAAGCAGTGCACTAACCANCAAATGATTGTTACCATTGTGAACTTACATACTTCCCATGAAAGCAGTGCACTAACCAAAACTCTCATGCAGCACGAGTCAGCNAAAATTATTGTTACCATTGTGAACTTACATACTTCCCATGAAAGCAGTGCACTAACCAAAACTCTCATGCAGCATGAGTCAGCCATTGGAGACATAACATAGGGAAGGAAAACTGGAGAAGATTGGGAAAGGTTGAACTACAGAGAGTGAAATTGTGTTCAGAGTGGTATCTCAAAGTTGACATCCAGTTTAGCAGATCTAGCCAAGCTGACAATGTTAGACAGCTTGACAGCGAGCCTGGCAGCTTCATCCAAGTTGTCGCAGGCTAGTATCTTCAGGCCCGACGCTGCAATTAGCACTTTAGCATCATCTACGTTCGTTCCCTGTGGAGAAAATACAACCTGCATGAGTTGGGTACACTTCCGACACCAAAGTCTGACCCTGGACAAAGTACATCCTCAAGCATTGTACAGCGGACAACCTATTGCTTCGCCTCAACTAGAGAGTTCCAATGTCTGTCAACAACACATGGACTCCAGTCTACGAAATGTAAACCAAGCCTGTAGCTGAAAAATATAAAATACAGAATATAAACACACTAAGGTTAGTCATGCAACTTACCAAAGCTATGTATATCGCACCATGCTAGTTATAAAGACACTGATGGTCTGGTAACCCATGTATTGGCTCACCAGAGTTTAGGCACTGAATCAGTATGAGCAGTTTTTATTTCTACGAGAAAAATATATTCACAGACTTCCCTTTTAATGCCAATTATACCTGTCCTCGTACATATAACATCTGACCCACTGTTAACACTTACCTTACAAGAACTACATATGGTTATTTCCTCGGACTGTATGCAATGAAATGTTTTCAGTTTTAACAAAGAAACTGTGAAAAGTAATTTCCATGTTTACTACACCAACTTCAAATGTTTACTCACGTTTTTAAGTTTAAAGATCTGTTAAATTAAAGAAAAATAATAATGAAATTACTGAATCACATTTTAGTCTACAATAAAAAAAAAGTTCTATTACATTA
>NQII01004239.1:0-43484 GCA_002778355.1 Clitarchus hookeri
AAAATCCGCGATAATTGCGCTGTGGTCACGTAATAGACGACGCAACGCGTTATACCAGTTATACAAATCTTCGTTCTAATTGCGTGTGGGGAAGGGGAAGTGGAGTTGCGAATCCGCATATTACATTAACTACCCGCCATCAGCGTGCCAAAACACAAATCCCATTCACCTCCTGTTAACATTCTGCACTTCCATTTTTCAATGATTTCCTTTAAAATTAAATTGGCTTATGCATTATTAAATACCAGCGTAGATCATTTAAAAATTTTACATCACTTTCTGTTACTAGAAAAATTNAAAAAAAAAAAAAAAAAAAATACAATTTGGTTATACTTTTTCTGTTAGATACGGATATGTTTTCAAAAAAAAATTAATTTAGTGTCCAAACCGATCCTTTGCTTGATTTTAAAGCAATAGATTATAATGTTTTAAAACGAAAAAATAAATTCTCTTTTAATCTCTGAACTCAAAATACCTGTCTTTTGTAGGCTTGGTTTACTCACAGACGATGTGTAATTATCAATTCCTCACGTAGTTTTTCGTATTTTTTTTATCGCATATGTGATAATGGATTGTCAAGGACATCGCGTTCTAACAACTAAAAATAAGTTTCGTGGATCCTCATTTCACGAACACGAGAAAAAAATTACAGATAATCGCTAAACGTCCGAATAAGCAAAGCACACAACGTGGAAAGAAACAAACGTGTGTTTCTATGTTATCATTGGATTTTCGATCACTGTCTCTAACTCAATTGTGTTTTTCGTTGAATTAAAAAATATAAATAACATTTTTAGGACTTAAAAATATTTTTTAACCTGGCTTGCATGTTAATGAGTCATAAAAAGTAGTTTCAAGAATTTTTCTTACTAGGAGAAAGTAAATTAATTTTATTTGTGTTTATAGAAATTACAGCCAATAATCTATTTGATGAACTCCACGCTGCATGTTTAGGTTTTTGAAAGTCAAAATACACATAGTAAAAACATGTTTATATAAGTTCATTATGACTGACGATAGAAACAACAAACGGTACTAGCTTTGCGCTCAGAAGCCCGTCTGGCAATATCGGAACACATGCCCCTCTACACGATCAGTGCCACATACTCGACGTGGGATAAAACGTTGGAAAGTCGTTGTGACGTGAGTTAATTATGACAGTGGCCCATTCAATCCAGTGGGCCCCAACGCTACGAACAAATAGGTTCTTTAGATATTGGGATATGGAGTCCCATTCCCGCACCAAAGAGACGTGAAACTCCNCGATAGAAACAACAAACGGTACTAGCTTTGCGCTCAGAAGCCCGTCTGGCAATATCGGAACACATGCCCCTCTACGCGATCAGTGCCACATCCTCGACGTGGGATAAAACGTTGGAAAGTCGTTGTGACGTGTGCTAATTATGACAGTGGCCCATTCAATACAGTGGGCCCAAACGCTACGAACAAATAGGTTCTTTAGATATTGGGATATGGAGTCCCATTCCCGCACCAAAGAGACGTGAAACTCCTAGATTGCTCGTGAAGATACAGGACGCAGTGTAATACGACTTCCGACTGTGTCCCAAGCATGCTCAGTAGGGTTGAGATCTGGGGAGCTGGCCGGCCAATCCAAACGGGTAACGCTGTCGGGTTCCAGGTAATCATCCGCCACAACAGCCTGTGGTTAATGGCGTTATCACCAATAGACGATGAGCACTCATTGTACCCCAGAAAGTCTGATGTGCAGCTGGACGATATTACATTTCGATACATAAGGGGACACATAGACGTCAACATCTTACATCCAGGCCTTCAGTTTGACTTCAGTTGAAAGTTACGTTCATTTTTGAGAATTTTACATTTATGTGATATTATTTCAAGTAGTTGTCTGATATAGATGCGAAAAAAAAAAGGTTGAATAATTTACAAAAACTGACTACGTGAGTTACGGGAGTTTTACATATCCATGTTTTAAAGGCATCGAGGTGTTATAATGGTCATACTATTCGTCTCCCCCCTCCTCCCTAGGGGAGCCGGATTACATTATAGGCGTGATCGCTCCCGGATTTTCGCATGTGGGAATCGTGCCGGGCGATGGATTTTCTCGGCGATCTCCCTTGCATTCCGACGTTGCTCCATACTCGCCTCACTTCACCCTCACCGGCTCTCAAGACATCGATGTTAAGAGCCGCCCACATCTCTCAACTCTATGTTTTAACATAAAAATTTCAAAAATATTTTTTATTATATTTTTTCTTTAAATTAACAGTTGAATTAACCAAAATAATGAAAATAAGATTTAATTGTAATTCTTTATTTGGCCTGTGTTAATTTTATTTTAATTTTTACAAAAGAAAATTACATTTATAGTATTCAGAATTAAAACCCTTATCGCAATCGAAAGAAGTATAAAAGTTTAAATAAATTTATTCGTGTAGTTGCTATGACTTCCAGAAAACCTTCATTTTAAACTAGCGTACTATTAAAATTACATTTATAAATTATTTTCGCACAAGTTCTAAGTTTGAAATACTCATAATTGCGCTAATGAAGTAGCTAAAAGTTATTATTACAATCATATGGAATTGTTATTCAATTATCAAATTAGGTATTTGACGGGGCCATTCAGAATTAAATCAGTCCAGTACGAAACATCTGTGATCTGAGGGCAGGCATTTAAGAGCGTGGCAGTTGAACCCATTGCACCCTGTTCCCCAAAACTAAAAAATTACAAGTTACAAGTACAAGTTACAAGTACCGATAAATATGTTATAAAAATGTAGTGTTCCACGAAGGAGGTGACTATACTTGTAAAGTATACTAATAACTTACAAGTTAATTCGGCCTCCTAAATAGTGAATTGACATTAATCCAAGATGAGACATCACGATAGGCGAAACTGGAAAATAGTTTGGGACTGACGTCATCAAATGAAAATGTACTGAAATATTACCCAAAAAGGAAAAACTGCAGGCAGGGAGTTTTTATTTTATAACCATAAAATTTTGTTGTTGGTAACCAAAATAAAAATCACGAAAGTTGAAAAAAAATTAAAAACATTATTTTATAAAACAGAATTACAACACAAGAGTAACTGAAATACTACTTAAAATCCTTTTGACGTAATTCATAGGTTATATGAAAAGTACATGAATAGTGTAAAGTAATGCAGCAATTAAATGTTTCCTGCGAATTCGGTTTGGACTTGCAAATGATTGAAACTAGGGAATTACCACTACTGTTACTTGACCATTATCCTTCAAATTCACACTTATCAAACAGAATTACATGTAATAAAACTATTTAACAATCTCAACTCACCTGTAGAAAATTGGTTACAAATTACTAGTAAACTATTAGTACTAATACCTTTATGAAACAAAACACTTGTTACATTTTAAGACTAGACTTGTAACTTGCAATGCATGGAGTAATAATTACAAGTTTTTAGATGTGTACATTTTCTGGAACACTATATTTATATTATTTGAAATTACAAGTAAATTTTATTTGTCCATACTTGTTACAGAACAGGGCCCTGAAAAGTAGATCTGAGTCCAGTGTTTTGAAATACAATTGGAAAGGAAATCTTGCTACTGATTATAATGTCGTACCATACTAATGTGGCTCTAACTCTGTGTTGGTTATCTTAGCCGGACTGCACCTATACTAATCCACCCCCGTCGTATGTAAGCATGGCGGGTATAAATTAACCTGGAATCGTCCGTAAGTAGCTCACATCCTCACTGTTCCTGCACCATGCT
Source organism: Clitarchus hookeri (assembly GCA_002778355.1). Taxonomy (NCBI): domain Eukaryota; kingdom Metazoa; phylum Arthropoda; class Insecta; order Phasmatodea; family Phasmatidae; genus Clitarchus; species Clitarchus hookeri. Next base: position 3,747 of record NQII01004239.1, read on the forward strand.
CGTGGTTCTCTGCACCATGATAAAAAAAGGACAGTCTTGTGGACAGCGATCAGTTGTACGCATCTCGCAGGACCCGGGCTTATGTGCTCTCTTGCAGTGGCGTAGGAACCTTGAAAAAAAGGGGGGGGGGTAAATCGAGGGGATATATTCCCCCTCCCTTTTTTTTCATGTTAAAAAAATTCCCTGCCTTACACCACATTTTTTTTATACGTCTGTCAAAAAACACTTACTGTTAATTTTTTTTCCGCGTCTGGAAAATGTTGCTTTTTTTCCTGTCAAATGTAGGGCAAGTTGCTATTTGTGTGAGATATGTGAACAGTAGTTGTGAGATAAAAGAGGACTTCCTGCAGTCATTCGAAACCAACTCTTTGAAGGGACAGGACTTGGCAATAATCATTCTTAATGGACTAATTCGGTGTGGTATAGATTGTGAACATCTAATTAGCCAGGGATACGATGGTGTAGATAACATGTCAGGTGAATATAATGGTGTACAATCTGTCATCAAGAAAACATACCCTAAGGCTATTTATGTGCACTGTGCTGTACATTCTCTTAATTTGGCCGTCACGGAATCAAGTGAAATTCAAGCAGTGAGGAACTGTCTTGTAACTGCGGAAAAAATTTAAGACATTTTAGCACTCATAAGCGAAAGGCAGTATTATCAAAAGTAATTGAGAACAGTGATGCCTCCCCAAGTACACGATCTCTGGAGAGACTTTGGGCTACGAAATGGATAGCCAAATATGATGCAGTACATAATTTCATTGAGTTGTTAGGATATATGCGTGAAGCTTTAGAAGAGATTTGCAGATGGAATCACACTACATCAACAGATGAAAAAATTTTTAATAAATGCAATGGACTCTAAATTTTTTGTATCATTATTTGTCATTAATGGGGTGCTAATTGTGGTGGGTGTGGTGCTGATTGTGGTGGGTGTGATGCTGATTGTGGTGCGTATGGTGTGTGTGGGGTCAGTCTTGTTAATGGCGATTTTCCGAAGCACTGGCACAGCCTTCTACTACATTTGTTGCAACGAGTGACATGGAGATGGCAGAAGATGTTGAGAATACTGGCTACCTATTTCTCAAAGATCCGAATGAACTTGTTGATAAACTCAAACATTTGATTGACCTACAAAAACAAGGGGATCTCTCACACATTGTTGAGATATTTTCAATTATTAGCGAACTAAAGGGTAAGGGTTATATCGCATGATGTAATGAACTGCTTTGTTCTGAAATTGTAATGACAACATAATAAATACTTTTAATAATAATTGTGTTTCAATATTTTTGTGCTGTATCCTTTCATTCCTCATAACTTGAATGTGGTTTCATGAGCACTCGTTGACTTAAGTACAGAACTATGCACAGAATATTAATGAAGTATTTAAGCATAAAAATATATATATATATATATATAGTGGACTGCATACAAAACATTAATGCAGTCGTCAAGTACAAACGTGTGGAGACAGTTGGCGAATTAATGTTTTTTTTTAATATGCATGGATGGGAGACAGACGACACACACATGGACTGATTATGGATTGATGATTGATCGAAAGACTGTACGAAAGATTGATGGGAAGAATGGAACATTGAGGGAAATATTGTGATATTGATGGAAAGATTGCGAGAGTGGTCGAAATATTAATGAAAATATTTGAAGATTGGACGAAAGATTGTAAGATTGATGGAAAGATTGCGAAATATTGATGGGAAAATTGCGAAATATTATTGGAAAGATTGCTAAATATTGATTGCAAGATTGCTGAGGAGAAGGGTTGCGAATGATTGTGAAATAATACGAAAGATTGCGAAACATTGATGGAATGATTAGACAAAAGATTGCTGGGAAGATTGGAACATTGAGGGAAAGATGGGAAGATTGATGGAAAGACTGAGAAGGATAGATAGAAAGATTGTGAAAGATTCCGAAATAATGATGGAATGATTGGACTATATATTGATGGGAAGAATATAACGATGAGGGAAATATGGGATGATTGATGGAAAGATTGAGAAACATTGTGATAGATTAATGGGCAGATCGGAAGAATTATGGAATGTCTGCAAAAAATAGATGGAAAAATTGAAAGTTTGATTGAAATATTGCGAAATATTGATGGGAAGATTGCTGATGAGAATGACTGAGAAATATTGTAAATGGTTGATGGGAAGTTTGTGAAAGATTGTGAAAGATTGATGGAATGATTTGACGACAGATAGATGGGACGATTGGAACATTGAGAGAAATATGGGAATATTGATGGAAAGATTGAAAAAGATTAATGGGCAAATTGGAAGATGTATGGAATTTCTACAAAAAAATCGTTGGAAAGATTGAAATATTTATGGAAATATTGCTAAAGATTGATGGAAAGATTGCTGAGGAGGAGGAAAATTGTTAAAGATTGTGGAAGATTGATGGAATGATTGGACGATTGAGGGATTCATGTTCAAGAAGACCATGTGAGATAAGATCGTTACCACCCTCGTACATTCCAAATCTCAAGGGACTAGCACTATTGTTATTAAATTAATGCCAAGTATGTTTATAAAAGTTTTTTAGATGCTGATCCATAACATGACTTGGGCAGATGGTTGCTACTCGAATGAAGGGCTTGGATTGGTCACATATGTGAAAAAAAATTCTGAGTAGCATACTTATACCTACATAAAAGTCGAGCTGTGTGCATGGTTAAAACATGAATGCGGTTAAGTTTGAGAGCAAGCAGAACGACATGAGCAGTGAGGTATGGTTACCTCTTTTTTTTCATACATAAATATCGACCAGTGCCGGCGCCGGTGCCAGGTATTAGTTTTGTCCCATTTGAAATACAAAATTCCAGACTCATCTAAATCATTCTGTTATTTTTTTCTCTAATGAATGAACGTCTCGTCTACATAAGGGTCGTTAGAAGAGTTCCTCGGACGGGCAAGAGCGGAGAAGGAATTGTCAATGGCCATTATTATGGAACCATTTTGGCATCCGCCATGCGTATGCAATGTAATTATTAATTATGTTAACAAATGTTTCTAATAATTGATTTTATGCGCTTCTATTTTAGCCATAAAACTTATATGTTTTATAACTGAAATGAAGGTACATAAAATTTATTACTGAATTTTTTTTACGTTATTACCAATACATTTAGCAATTATTATGATTGCTTACTAAGCCTTATAGGCCGTGGTAGTGTAGTGGTCAGACTATTCACCTCTGACCTAGGTGAACCGGGTACGATTACGGGTGGGGCCTCTCTCGGACTTCCGCATGTGGAAATCGTGCCGGAAATGCAGCTGGTCGGTGTGTTGTCTCGCGGATCTCCCGTTTCCCCATCATTGCATTCCGGCGCTGTTCCATATTCACTTCACTTCACCTTCATCGTCTCTTAGACCTCGATGTTAAGAGCCGCCCAAATCTTTCCACTCTACCTTACTGGGCGAATGTTTACTTGCCAAATGTTTTTTTTGTGGCATCCAGAATAGGAAGACACTTAAATTTTGATTAGAAATAATATATTATTAATTTTTTTTAAATTTATATTAAAGTGATTTTATGAAAACATTTTACAGTGTTATTAAGTATAGGCATTTCTCTTTCATATGCAACATACTGTAAATCGTACTTTTCATACAATATTGGAAGTGTTAACCACAACCGTAAAAGACAGGTTTGGACACTCAAATTTCTAACAATGTTAGCTAGTCGACGGACGGCCTTAGTGACGCATTTAGTTCATGAAGTGGCTGCAAAAGCGCTATACCAAACTAGTGCTGTTAGCATTGCTGGTATATGGATAACATCACATAGATATGAACGTCATTTTCCCATTTTAAGGAAACAAAATTGTAATTCCCTCCGTATGCTTGGCGTGTCAAATAGTACTACTTTCGTAGCACCGCTCTGTGGTTTGGTGCACGAACTAAATGGGTCAACAAGGGCATCAACTGTTCAAGCTAGTGTCCAGACCTGGCTTCTAAGGCCGTGGTCTTAACTACTTCTTAATGAGTTCTACATGTAGTACAGTCGGGTGCGATTCTCCATTGGAAGTCACTCTCCTTCTTTCTTAAGGCTTAATCTCATACATGTATGTGCTATAACTTTGTTTTCAATGAAATAACTGAATATTTATTATTATAGCACGTACACAATTCACAAATGCCTCCACGTGTGTTCGCAAAAATTTTATCCGCGCGTAACCTGGTAACAGTGAAACGGCAAGAATCCGTTGACAATTTACAAATGATGATCCAGTAATAACTTTTTAGTTACTTAACAAAAGTGCAGTGAGTGAAGAGATTTGGGTGGCTCTTAACACCGAGGTCTTGAAAGACGACGACGGTGCAGTGAGGTCGGTATGGAGCAGCGCCGGAATGCAAGGGCAGGAGAAACGGGATATCCCCGAGAAAGCCCGCCGACCATCTTCATCGTCCGGCACGATTCCCACATGCGAAAATCGAGGGGGAATCGAACTCGGTGCGCCTTGGTGGGACGCTAGTAGCCTAACCGCTGTACCACCGCGGCCCCGACAAAAGTACACAATTTTTGTTTGCTCCACAGTGTAGAATAAATTGCTAGAAAGCTGCAGTTGTATTTTCGGAACAAGCGTCCGTAAACAACTGAAAAAATGCTAGAAACCAGTAATTCAACATGGCACGTGAGGCGGCGGCGGGCGGCTAGGCTGTTTTCACTCTCGTAGTTGCGGGTCCCCTCGGAGTTGTGACACGTCGACTACATTCTCTAGCGTTCCCGCTGCCGCCCGAGAGCCGAACCTGCTCCCCAGATATCGCTCAGAGAGGGGGAGAGTTGGGCAAGCAGCTGTCGCGGCGTCGCGAACACAGAAAAGGCGAAATCCGACGTCTTAGTCGCTGCTCCCAGCGGCCCCGCGAACAAGCTGGTGCCGGTTGCAAGTGCGCGCGCACCCGTCGCCCCGTAAGAGGGGGGTATAGGATAGAGTGCACGTGCGAGCTGCGCGTAACCAACCTCCATGTCGCAACGTTAAGGGTGTTTGATACCAAAAAATTAATTATTTTATTGCACCAAATATTGTTCAGCATATACGCATTGTACGTGACGACATTCTCCTCAAATAAATAATATTACACTTTATATTTTTTAAAAATAATTTGATGTCAAATCCAAATTTTTTTCCTGTTTTGCTGCAGCCATAATAATACTGTATATACTAAGTTGTGAAATTTAAAAATTTACAACTTTAACTAATACCGTGGGCCACCGCTTCCCATGAATGTGATCACCAAATAACAATACATGCATTTTTTTCCAATTTTAAAAATATGCAAAAATTTGTTATATTAAACATTTTTTATACTTATAGTCTGTTATTTAGTGATAAAATATGCGCCACGAGGTATCCCAAGGCATAAGTTAAATATGTCAGTATTTTTTATCTGTTGGTATTTGTTTCTACGGCTGCAGCAAAACAGGAAAATTTTGTATTTGACATCAAATCATTAAAAAATATAATGTGTTTAATTTTTTTATTCTGGGAAAAAGTCATCACATACAATGCGTGCAAGTTGAACAATGTTTTTTTGTATCCAACACCCTTAAGGTGATCTTTACCCCGCCTTATTGGATTTTTTTTCTAGCTTGCTCATATTTTTTAAAATTAAAATTTCAAAAGTACCCTTGTACTCAAAAAGCTATTGACCTCATGATGCAGTGCGGGCTTGAATACTGAACCACCAAGTCGTATTTATGTCACAATATCGTTGCTGTCAAATTTTGGCAGTATTAATTANCGGGCTTGAATACTGAACCACCAAGTCGTATTTATGTCACAATATCGTTGCTGTCAAATTTTGGCAGTATTAATTACGTGACGTTATTATAAGTTCGTAGTTAGCTTGTCTTGTCTACGCTGCTGTGTAAGGTCGATTGCTAGGTTAGTGTACACTCTAAATCTGAATCAGTGGGAATTTCTCTGTTTAATACAGTTAATAGCATCTGACTTATTCAAATCACTTCAATCAGTCTAAATTGTGAATTAGTGGAAACAAAATGCCAATTTTCCATGACTTATTGATTTAGTGACATTTTCCACTTGTTCATAAGCCATTCCATTCGCTGTTCTTCTGTGATTTTTATGTTTACTAATTGAGTGTTAAGCAAGGTGTACCAGATGAAATAACAGCACAAACTACATGAACATTCAGTCTTTCATCAAAAATCCTGTATATTNTAAGCAAGGTGTACCAGATGAAATAACAGCACAAACTACATGAACATTCAGTCTTTCATCAAAAATCCTGTATATTTAAACTAGCGTTTGTTTATACCCCACGTTCTCATAATATTTTTGTTGATTGTCTTTCGAATATTTGGGTTACGATGGTGTAGTGGTCAGACTAATCGCCTCCCACCTAGGCGAATGGGGNGTTGATTGTCTTTCGAATATTTGGGTTACGATGGTGTAGTGGTCAGACTAATCGCCTCCCACCTAGGCGAATGGGGTTTGATTCCCGGCGGGGTCGCTTCCGGATTTTTGTACGTGGGAATCCTGCTGGACGATGCGGGTGGTCAGCAGGTTTTCTCCAGGATCTCCCGTTCCCCCCTCCATCGCATTCCGGTGCTGCTCCATACTCACCTTGCTTTACTCTCATCGGCTCTCAAGACCTCGATGTAAACAGCCGCCCAAATATCTCATCTCCTCTCTTTCACATATAAAATATTATAAGTATAGATAAGTAAAGGCTATTCACGGTAAAGTCGGCATTTTTTTTAATCAACCTGTGGAAAATGTCACTGGCTCTACCTAAGCGTATTTTTAACAGGCACAGTAAGTGGCATGTGCCCAGTAAAGTTGGCAACGACGGAAGAAAGTAGTTCCATGTCTTAACGTTAAATGAAGAGTGTAAGATTAACGTTAATATTTTTTCTTTCTGATTTTATATATATAAGTGTAAGAATAAATAATTCTGTAAAACATTTACTTTCCAAATAATTTCTCAGTTTCCCTTGACTGCCGCATGAATTAAGACTGCAGGCCCAAAGCAATGTTTATTTATTTTACACATAGTGGAAGATCACACAATGTGCATAAGTATATCTTAAGCCGGGGTTACGAAATTGCTCGGTTTACCGTGAATAGCCCCATATGAGTGGTCCATTTCTAAAGCGCCCCTTGTCCATAAATACGACAATTTGAAATAATGGTACTGTTGGTTCCTTCTCAGCCTTTGCCATGGAATTGCAAAAGTTTTATAGGTCCAAAAGAGCACGAAGGCCGTTTAAACGCAGGCTTACAATTAATTCCATTTCCAAAGCAGCCCTTGTCTAAAACGTTTTAAATACAATTTATTTATTTTTAAGGGGAATGTTTNAAGCAGCCCTTGTCTAAAACGTTTTAAATACAATTTATTTATTTTTAAGGGGAATGTTTGGCTTCAGAGGGCTCTTATTTCTACAGACGATGTTTGTGACCATCAGTAACATCCATTCCGAAATTCATACAGCCGCATGTATTTTTCGCTGTTTTCCCGAGAATCAATGTACACGAACAAGAATCCCTCTGGAAACGGACTACTCATATAGGAATGTGTTTGCGTTGCAGACCCGAGGGTGAACGACTGGCCGCTGATGGACAGCCCCGTGCCGACGCTGATGATGGTCGCGGCGTACCTGTACTCGGTGCTGGTCCTCGCGCCCAGGCTGATGGCGAACCGGAAGCCGTTCCAGCTGAGGACGCTGCTCATCGTCTACAACGCCGCGCAGGTCATCTTCAGTCTCGTCATGCTGTGGGAGGTGAGTCGCTGTGACATTGAGCTCTTTGTCTTCTGGGCGGCTCCAGCGCCGGCCGTCACAGTTCACGCCACGTCCTCGGCTGCGCCCCACGAGCAACCGTGCATTCGCATTAAGTCGCTTTGCAAAAAAATGAAACGTACGCGAATCTCTCATCCTTCGAACAATATCACTGCACACAGCTACGTATATGCTACCACACACACACACACACACACTATCTCCCTCTCTCACACACACACACACACACTAGCGTACATGCCCACAGTTAAGTTGCCTGTGGATATCAGGTAAAATATTTCCAAGAGTTGACGTTGTATTGCGTGTGGTATGTTTAAATCGAGGGCAGAAGACAAATATGTTTTTAATGCTTTATACAAATTAGAAAACAAACGGGGCAGATTAGTAACATTTAGAAATTCCTAACAGTTACACGTTTCGACTTGACAAGCACCTTCCAACATAAGTCTTACGTACGGCGGAATGATACAAACAGAGCTGAAAAGTAGATCTCACGAAGGCAAACTTGAGTTTGTTTTGCTGCGCAAGCTCGTCGCACCATGTTTAACTCAAGCTTCAATAATAATTTCCATTTATGTGATGAAAAAATTCGAATCCCTTTGCTACCAGAAATAGTATTTAACTATAATCATTGCAGAAGTAATGTGTTTTTGGGGCTCTGGGTGAAAGTACATAACTCTTTCAAGAACTGTTACATGTACAAATAGCCGAGCTGTAGCCCTCCTTCGCTATTGTTTTCCTAGGGTTAGAACTTTTCGATTGATAAACATGATGCTGATAATGTGAACAGTTCACATTATAATTTTCAAGCATGATGTCGTTATATTTACTCAAGTTTTGTGAGAAAAGCTAAATGCGATGGAACCTCTTGACCAAAGTGTGCTCAGAAACATTCGATAATCGGCAGGTTATTATTTTTCTTGATTCAAGCTCACCACGTGGTCATGATAACTCAAGTTTGAATCATGCAAATTATGCTATCAGGATAATGGTCAACGTGGATTATGGGTACAGAAATTTTGTTCGACAACTGTAATTTTTTCTCAGGACAGAAAATGTTTACTGAGCGTGTAAAGGCACCGCCAATTTCAGAGGAGAATATTTCCACCCTGTGACGAAGAACATAAAATGCTTTGTAAAAATATGTCCAGAATTACTACGTTTGCATAGCATTCACAGGAGAACTAAATTTCCAATGAATTCGCAACTAATTTCGGTGACATAACGAGTAATTCTTGCAACGCAATTTTAAATTCACATACAAAATTTGGTGGAAATGATCCTAATTTTCCATACACTTCTCCAAACATTCGAATGCCCCTGGCAACCGACATAATTATGCGTATGTTCATAGTACGTCTTGTTTTGCTGTGAGTGCGCTCATTCATACAAAGAGGACGTGGCATACGGAAATTGATTATCCGGGATTTAATCTTTGGTGTCGTCACCGTTATCGTGTAATTTTAATGGTTGTGATGAAAAAGAAACATTAGATACACGTTACATTTCCATTACAATGCAAAAAAAAAATTACGTATATTTACGGAAATTTTTTACGGGTGACTAAAAAAGAGTTTAGGTCTGTAAATACAAAATACGGAAAGTTTCCGTATTTTCTACAGCTTCGGGTTTTGGGGACAACAATGCCTAGTTTACACGAAGATTTCTTCGTCACTGTAACCAGAAAATTATCGTTCCTGGGGCTGTTCGGTTACNAACAATGCCTAGTTTACACGAAGATTTCTTCGTCACTGTAACCAGAAAATTATCGTTCCTGGGGCTGTTCGGTTAGCCACGCCACTAAGATCTATTCTCCCTTACATTAAAACGTAGCAACAGGCGTCTGTGACATTTAGCAACACTTAAAATACACTAACTTAAGTAGAAACTGTTGCTTATGAGACTGTACTTACAATACCAAAGTTGTACCATAAGACATCACGCAACAGTAAGTTGTAGGTGAGTGGTTAGAGTCGGTGACTTGGGATTNAACAATGCCTAGTTTACACGAAGATTTCTTCGTCACTGTAACCAGAAAATTATCGTTCCTGGGGCTGTTCGGTTACCCACGCCACTAAGATCTATTCTCCCTTACATTAAAACGTAGCAACAGGCGTCTGTGACATTTAGCAACACCTAAAATACACTAACTTAAGTAGAAACTGTTGCTTATGCGACTGTACTTATAATACCAAAGTTGTACCATAAGACATCACGCAACAGTAAGTTGTAGGTGAGTGGTTAGAGTCGGTGACTTGGGATTNAATACCAAAGTTGTACCATAAGACATCACGCAACAGTAAGTTGTAGGTGAGTGGTTAGAGTCGGTGACTTGGGATTTTTTTGACTCGGGTTCAAATCTTGCTCATGTGAAAAATATCTTAACTTTAAATATATTTTCATAGACAAAAGAACACCCACATAACGAAAATTAAAAACTTTTTCATTAGTTATTTTAATTTTAAACTGCAAGTACAGAAAATTAACTAAGAAATTAACGGAAGTTAATGGAAAGTTTTGTGAAATTTACGTAAAGTCCATGCTTGAAAATAAATGTGTCCGTAATTTCACGAAGAGTTTGCGGACACCTCTGGATAAATTTTTACCAGCACTCGTTGGTAATATTAAGTAAATTTTTTGAACACTTCATTTTCCTGTTATACCAAATATTTATAGCAATTTTTTGTTTCAGCAAGCTACACTAGCTAGCCCCGTAGACATGACCNTTTTCCTGTTATACCAAATATTTATAGCAATTTTTTGTTTCAGCAAGCTACACTAGCTAGCCCCGTAGACATGACCGTTAATCTGCTGACGTTAATTTTTTTTAATACTATGACATTTCCTCATGTAGTTCAATTATATTTGGTGTCCTTGGCATTTTCTTGGGAAATTCCTACATTAAAAAATGAGCAANTGTTAATCTGCTGACGTTAATTTTTTTAATACTATGTCATTTCCTCATGTAGTTCAATTATATTTGGTGTCCTTGGCATTTTCTTGGGAAATTCCTACATTAAAAAATGAGCAAAGGCTTGCAAACGCCGCGACGTGCATGCTATAACTCGTTCGGAGAAGAGCATCTAATAACACCTGCCTTGAAAGAACTGGAAATTGTTCACGACTACTTCGTGACATGGAAAAAACGGTGGGTTTCCCGCTGGCTATTACGTCAGTTTGTTCAACTTTTTAGAACCTCTACGCGAAAAAAAAAACCTTTTTCTGAAGTTGTACTCGCAATCTTGTAAGTTACATAAGTTTCTCTCCTTATTCGAAACTGTTTTCTTACAAATATTTAGAATTTAAAATAATTTTGAGTAACGATCTTTAATATACTAACTCAGTACGTTTGCGTTAAGAATAAACGAAGTTTCTCGTTACTAATAAACAAGAAAACGATAAATATCCTATATTCAAAATGATTTATTTTAATTTTCGTAGCCTTATCTGAATATTAGGATTTTACGTGTGTTTAGAAAAGGCATCTGAAACTAACGANCAAAAACGGTGGGTTTCCCGCTGGCTATTACGTCAGTTTGTTCAACTTTTTAGAACCTCTACGCGAAAAAAAAAACCTTTTTCTGAAGTTGTACTCGCAATTTTGTAAGTTACATAAGTTTCTCTCATTATTCGAAACTGTTTTCTTACAAATATTTAGACTTTAAAATTATTTTGAGTAACGATCTTTAATATACTAACTCTGTACGTTTGCGTTAAGAATAAAGGAAGTTTCTCGTTACTAATAAACAAGAAAACGATAAATATCCTATATTAAAAATTATTTATTTTAATTTTCGTAGCCTTATCTGAATATTAGGATTTTACGTGTGTTTAGAAAAGGCATCTGAAACTAACGATCTCCGCGTCATCAACGGTTTTTATCTTCGTAACCGCCAAAATTTCTACAAGGAAAATAATTCGTTTAACTCTTTACTATATAGACCTAAAGATAATCCGGTTCGCGTTAAAAATCAACTATTCATTTTATACAACACTGAGTAAATGAATCCCCAAACAGCAGTCATAAATAAAATATATGCGTTCTTGTCAAAATTATACTACCTATGTTCGTTTTATACGTTATTTCAATCGTGATAAATTCCCCGGTATTAAATTTAATAGCTACACTATTACTTTGACATAACGGTGTCTGTAGCACAAGATTATCATGAAAATGGTGTTAACCAATGAAAACGAAATCGCTGAAGCTTAAAGCAGACATGGCCAATGGCATCAAGTAAAACCACTAACGTCTATTCATACTATGAGTTTCACGCATTTTGTATCTGACTAGCTTTTCTCCTCAGATTTTGTCAACACATGTCATAAAATTTTCAGTGAATTAAAGGCTGTTCACGTAAAGTGAGCACTTTTGAAATCAACCTTCGAAAAATGTCACTGTCTTTACCTGCATATATGTTAACAGGCGCACTGACTGTCATGCGCCCAGTAAAGTTGGTAACGATGGAGGGAAAGTAGTGCCATGTATGGACGTTGAATTTAAAGTGTTACGTAAGCATATGTAAACAATAAATAATTAATTTTGCTTTGAGGTTTTTTTTAATCCATGTATGTGTAAGAACTAGCACTTCTATAAAATATTTTACTTTTCTAATAATTTTACTGTTTCATTAGACCAACGCAAGTATAAAGTGATATTAGACCAACGTAGTATAAAGTGATATTAGACCAACGCAAGCATAAAGTGATCAGGACCATAATGTTAATTTTACACATGGTGCAAGAATACACAGTGAGAATACAGGTAGATATTAGGCAGGGTTTTCAAAAGTACTCAGTTTATCGCGAACAGCATGTAACCAAAAAAAGTACCTTTTGTGAAGGCATAGTGGTGAAAATCGCTGGCAAAAGGGGGGCCGCGGTAACGCAGAGGCTAGAGCGCTCGCCTCCCACCGAGGCGAACCGGGCTCGAATCTCGGCAGGGTTGCTCCAGGATTTTCGTATGTGGGAATCGTGCCGGACAATGCACTGGTCAGCGGGTTTTCTCAGGTATCTCCCGTTTCCCCAACCCTTTCATTCAGGCGCACCTCCATGCTTATAGGGGCCACGGTGGTGAAGCAGTCAGACTACTCGCCTCCCACCTAGGCGAACCGGGTTCGAGTCCCAGTCGGGTCGCTCCGGGATTTTCGCATTGGGAATCGTGCTGGACGATGTCGCTGGTCGGCGGATTTTCTCAGGGATCTCCCGTTTCCCCACGCCCTTGCACTTCGGTGTTGCTCCATGCTCATCTCACTTCTCCTTCATCGGTTCTCAAGGCCCCGATGTTGAAAGCCACCCAAAGCTCTCCACCTGGCAAAAATTACGTAAACATTTCTAATTTCAACTCCAGATATTGTCCTTAAATTTGAATACGTGTAATCTAAAACGAATACTTCTGAAAATTTCTGATCTTAAGTGTTAAGCCACTATTATAAACTGTGTGGTGTAGGAAACAATAAGATTGTCGAAATTTTAAAAATATTAAAAATAATATTTTAGTTTTCTAACAACTAAACTGTAATATTTTTATATTGTACAGGCGATTGCACATAAATGTTTAATTTTCATCAAGTCTGCCTGTTATAGTTGACTAAATATTATATACTTAAATATTTCGTAATCTCTAAAAGCGATTATTAATCGTTATTCTTACATCTGTAGAAACTACATTATTAATTTTCTAAGTAATTAGATTCAAAACTGACGTCAACTTAACTACGCCGCATAAAGTCAGCCCGTTGAACTGGAAAACCAAAGGATAAATATAACAGTTATTAATTTTTACAGCCTATTGCTTAGTTGCAATGAAATATTGAAGTCACTGTTAGGCATGTGTATAGGAAATGTAACATTAATAACACAAAGAATCACGGAATTTTGGAAGACGTATTTGTTTATAATCACACGTTTCATAACTACAGCTAAGTAAAAACAAAAGTACTTTATTTTACGAGTCGCACTGAGGTTTTATGAGATCCCTGTGTCATAGCGAAAGAAAATTCTAATGCGAATTTTTATCGCTCACATTAAGCACTTGGGCTACCAAAACAGGTCCTTCAGACTAAAAAGAATCAATATCTTCGAATTAAATTTGGTATATTTCTGCAAAGTTAGCAACGCTGAGTTTTCAGTAACACACGCTTGCGGACCATTAGTGCAAATCAAATTTAGTGCATGTTACATATAATATCGAGACACGTTTATCATAAACCTAAATTAAAATTTTGCCTATTCTTCAACTGATTAAAAATTAAATTAATCGCGTGTAGGCAGCGCACATGTATGACGAAGGACTTTCTTGAGGTTGGAGGGGTGAGGGAGGGGGCAAGGCAGCTGTTGTCTCAGAATTGTTAGTGTAATGATTGTCTGTGATGGAGAGTCGATTAAATGCAATGGCAAGGGTGACGGGAACAGCCTGAGAAAACCCATTGGAGAAAGACAACTTCCTCCACGTTTCCCACATGAAGGAATTCGGGTCTCACGTCACCGTGTATCGAAACAGGGTCGTTTTTTTTTTGGAGGGGGTGGGAGGACTGCCCACTGACACCGCAGTCCCCTTACGAATGAACCACATGTGAGATCTCTCGACGACCTTGAGGAGAGAGTGGAACTGCAACGTGGTCACCTCTGCGGAACAGGAGAAATTGAGCGGATGTGGAAGTGGCCTTGACTAAGACGTCGTTACGGAGCTGGAGTGGCCAATTTTCCCCGGGGTCATTACCGCAGACGGTTGCGGTTTGCGACCGCAAAGTTGCAGAGGTTGCAACGGGGTCGTCCTGCTCGTAGTGCAATGACCACCGAGGTTCGTCTTCTACACCCGCGTTCAAGTCACCAGTTATTTCATCTACGTCCGATGCCGTTCTAACGTCTGGTCAACTTCGAAAATAAATATTATTGCAGGCTTTCACGCGCATTTTTACTTGTAAATAACTACCTTAATTTAATTTCATTGATATAAACTAAAATCACCCTCAGTGCTACCGAATAGAATTAAATCTACGACCAGCTGAATGCGCTTGTAAATAGGACAAAAAGAGTGAGAAACGGCAAAATTGTGGTGTGGCGATAAAATTTGCGTGAGTTATTTATTGGTTTATCATATTGAATAAATATAACCATCGGAGTTACCTTCTTTAATAGTACATGCGGCCAATAAATTGGCTAATTCATCGTTAAACAGAGATCACACTTCAGAGGACCACTGGTTTATTTAAAAAAAACACGCTGACTAAGTTTGTATATTATTGAGGTGCAGGATCCAGAAACCAATTTGCACTCACGTTTAGAACAAGTCGTCCCCTTGCTTCACTAGAAGACGAACTTGCCGTCCGCTCAGGAACTATGCGAAGATATGAAGAATTCCCCTGGATGAAGTGTAAAAACTAATCTTTGCTAGCGTTAACTACAAATTAAAAACTCCATCGCCCTCGGTCGTGTGGAAAAGGTCTCTTATCTTCTATTCTTCAAACAGTAACTGAACAGTTGGAAGATAATGTTTAAATTCTTGAAGCATGCTGCGTTACTTGCGACTTTTGGCCACTAACTCCTCCTTTGGAAGTCTAAAATTATATAATGAAGTAAACCAAACCATTAACAATACTTTATAAACTACCAAACAAAAAATTGTCGCAGATTACCTGCATTTACTATCGCATGTCGAACATCACTCTGCAATAACGAAGTGCGTGACGCCTGTTAAAAATCAAATTTCAACATGTTATACGTCATCTTGAGTTTCGAGCCCACTTACGAGCCGGTAACTGCTATCGGCATTGATAGCTTTACACTCGTGTTGGCCCCTTCGTGGAAGTCTTTTGTGCCTATATTTCATTGTCTGCACAGAGTTCACATTAAATTGAAGTGCAAAATATTTACCTGTATTTTGCTGGTCAATTGCGGTACAAGCAGAATCAATGATCTGGATAAGCCTGGTGGCTTGGTATTCAGCATTCAACTTCTGGTGAAACACTAAATAATAAACAGGCCTAAGGCGGCGAATAATGTGGCTTACGAATGCCTCTTATAGGATATTCGCAATTAATTCAATATTTAAAATAATAATTCTAGAATCTACTTTCTCTGATTGTTTTTGTATCCTTCCACCATATGAAAAATTAGCATAAGTATGGACCATAAGACTTTATTCATGCGTCGAACAAATGTGACTGTGATATTGTTAGGAGCTTAATAAATCTGTTTCTGCCATACTAATCCTTATCCTTGTGAGTTTGAAACAAACACAGGCCAAATTAAATAAATTCAGTTGCCTTAAATTTAAACGTCACTCATTCAATACGACATTAATACATGTAACTGTTTAACTACATTGCTGCCAACTGTACTGGAAGCACTCCTGTGAGTGTGTCCATTAAAATGTATACAGTTATGGGAGTTTTTTTTTAAGGTTATAAAAACCGTCTAACCTGCTTCTCGCAGACTGTACTTATATTGCATACACATTAAGTCGTACTTTATTTTGAGGAGACTTGGCTTGGCAAGAAATAGTGCCCGATTTAATAATTTCTGTTATTTTTCATACATTTTTACAAGCACGGCCATAACGAAGCAGTGGCGTAGTTACGAGAGAAGTCACGGGTGTTTGCCCCTTGCAGGAGTAAAAGTTTTGTTTGCCATTTTAAAATTCTTTACATAATTTTATCCACACCAAAATTAACGAGTTATATACTTTTTTCTAATTGCACGAGAAGTTATGAGGCAACAGAGGAATAAAATACAAGTTGTATAGGCCTGCATTCTTAAAACAAGTCCCCAGATTCTGTCGTTAAAGTCACCATTATATTGCAATGATTTTTAAGAAGAAGATCTTTGTATATTCATATATGCAAATACACACATTAAAATTAATATTTATAAGCTTGTTACTACTGCGTTATTTTAAATAATCATGACGAAATATTTTTAATTATATGGCGCGGTTGGTACTCAGTACTGCGTACAGCTTATGGAAGGGGCCGGGGGAAGGAGATCAACCCAAGTTATCTGGTTCTCGGGTCCCCATCTAGTAGACAATAGTATCTACGCCACTGAACGAATTTACATATATACACGTTAATACTGTTGGAAAGATAAAGTCCATAAAACTTTGCTATCGACAGTTTGCATTAACAACTTCAGTTTGATAAGTTCACAGTTTGATAACATGTGTTTTTGTTTGTTTACAGCACCTGATGAGCGGTTGGTGGTTCGACTACAGTTTCAAATGCCAACCCGTCGACTACTCGCACAATCCTAAAGCGTTACGGGTAACAACATAATTGCATTTACTATGTGAAAATTGGAAATGTAAGACGTTCTAAATGCCAAAAACAGTTATAGGAAAAGAATACCATAATAATTTTAAAGGTACCTACTTTTTCTGTGGACTAACACATCAGCACATCATTAGTTAACGACCAGAAAATATGTTTTGGTACACGAAAAAATTATCAAAGCTGTGCTCTCGAAACTACAATAGCATTTGAAACGTACAACATTTCTATTGTTTGCTTCCTCAATATGAAATAAATAATTAAAATTATTTTATTTATAAGTTTTAATGACTCTTTTGGTCAACTTAATATGAGATACCTTTTAAAAGTTAAAAATCTTTCTGAAATCAAATTACACCAAAATCATATTAAAATTTTTTCAACACACATTGTTTAGAAAATTATTCACTTTTTTATCTTGAAAGACATTGAATATTGACATGAATCAAATTATCTCCATTTTAATTCACAAAAACCAAATAAAGACAAATTTCCAGATATTAGAATCCAGTACTCATATGGTGTAGGCGGGCCTGCAAATCAAGATAGTAAAGTGACTAGCATAGTTTTATAAATTTAAAAAACACATAGATATTATACCTTTGTTGATTCCCTTAATATCTGGATGCAAAATTTTTTCTAAGGAAATGTTAAAAATGAGTTAGATTTTCGTATTAGTAAAAAGTTATGTTTACTGTCAGGAATGTATGTGTAATTGACTGTATTGGTAACGATAGTAATTAGCTCCCTGTATATAAGTAGGTAACCACGTTAAGAAAGATATATATTGATTATTTTGCGTTAATATTTCTCTCGTGTATAATGTTGCTATTGATATTCACATTAGTAAATATTTTCTAAACATGTTAAGGCGCATTATGGAAAACGTTAATGTAATATTTAAGTTATACATTATGCAAGTATGGTTTAAATTAGAACTATTCAAAGTACTTAAAATAAAATTAGTTAAGTGAAATAAACTAAATTTTATCTTAATTGCAATCAAAAGTATTAAAGCTAGGAAGGGGATAATTACAACTGAATTCTCCAGTATGCTTATTTTCTTCGTTTTTTTCAGATGGCGAACTTATGTTGGTGGTACTATATTTCCAAACTGACTGAATTCGCAGATACGGTAAGTAATGAATCCCGATAATATTTATTTTCGTTTAAGTAAACGTACAGTTTTTTTAATTTAAACTGAAGCTGATAGAAACTTGTAAAACATTTTCAGTTATACTTAGGAAATATTTTTTTTTACCTAACTTTTATTACAAATATTTGAAATTAAGAATTCTCCTGGCATTGAGTCACCTGTAATTTTGGCATTAAAACAGAACTTTATATTACTGATCAAAAATTTCAGGATATAAAAAATTATTATTTTTTAAATTCTTAAGTATTAACACATATGAAAATAAAACTTACGTGTGATTTATCAGGTTCTTCACACAACTTATTAAATATTGAGCCTTTCAATGGCGTCCGATATTTGCAAGTTTTTTCTGTAAGAAAAATTAATAATGTTATGTTTTTTTATCGAATTACAAACCACAGCCTTATTTATAACATAAACGATCGATGAAGTGATGTGTGAATAACTTATATACCTACTAAAAAATCCCTTACAACATGAGATCCAATAACATTGTAAATAATTGTAATATATATTATATACATGAGTTGAGCACTTCCCTACATACAATCTGTGGTGTATTTATGTGGATATCCACGACAAGCATGGCCCAGCAAAGTCATGTTCGTGGTGTTTAAGAAGCTAATAATTATATCGTAAAATATGGTTTATATGAGTGAGTAGAGAGATTTGGGTGGCTCTTGACAGCGAGGTCTTCAGAGCCCATTTGATTATTGAGGTGAGTATGGAGCAGCGCCGGAATGAAAGAGCAGGGGAAACGATAGATCCCAGAGAAAACCTGCTGACCAGTGGCATCGTCCGGCTCGATTCCCACAGGCAAAAATCCGGGAGTGATCGACCCGGGGATTGAACCCAGTTCGCCATGGTGGGAGGTGAGCAGGCTAACCGCTCAGCCTCCGCGGCCCTCAAATATGGTTATAAAATGCCACTTCATTCTTACAGTAAATTATAGTAAACTCAGATAACAAATAATTATTTACTGTACATAGCTCAGTCACGTGCAAAAATGTGTATAATTTTCATTATACATCATAATATGCTTCGTTATTGACCTCGAATAATAATTTTTAACCATATGATATGAATTATTTCCATTCTGTATGTATGAAACTGGCTTCACTAAAACATATTGCTGTTTTGGCGGAAAAAAATCACAGTGATAAATAAATCTTATATGCTATATGCCTTATGCTCATTTCATCGAAATTCCATGAAGCATAAGGCATACCGAAAAATGTATTATTTTGTAATTGTACCAAACATTTTTCAGCTTATGCACATTGTATGTGATGACACTTTTCTCGAATAAAAACTCTTTGCGCGTTATATTTTGTGAATAATTTGATGTCAAATCCAAGTTGTTTTCTGATTTGCTTCAGCTATAATAATTAATACTAATTAAGTTGTACAAATGGAAACAATTACAACGAAAACTAATTCCATGGACTACACCTTGAAATATATTAAATCGTAAAATAACAATTCATGCATTTATAAAAAAAAAATTCAAAATATGCAAACGAAATTGTATTTAAAAGTTTTTATACTTATATGGTCTGTTATTTGGGGATTACACATGACCGCGTGGTAGCCCCATTGCATTAGTTTACTTTGTTATTTTTATTATTTTGTGCAACTTAAATAGTATTCGTTACTATGGCTGCAGAAAAAAAGGCAAATTTTCGATTTGACATAAAATTATTCAAAAAATACGAAGTGTAGAATTTTTATTCGAGGAAAATTACTTCACATGTAATTCGTGTAAGTTGAACAATGTTTGGTACAAATATAAAACGATAAAATGTTTGGTAGCCGACATTGTTAAGTTATTCTTTAAACTTGTGACGCGTTATGTATATAAGAATAATTCACAAAAATTCACCTACCGAATCGTTAACTAACAACGTGCATAAATCAGTAAGAGAGATCTTTGTACCTCTGTTATATATTTAAGCTTTTCCTTACAGTATATAAATTTTGAAGACAAACCGTCAAATATTCTCTAAAATTTTGCGTTTTTCGTGGTAGTGTTAACCAATATATATTGAATTATTCAAGCAAATAGAAAATAGATAAGTAACAGTAGACGAGTTTCGTCTTTTTTTCTGGATTTATTTTTTATTCACGCGATCTGAACGAAGTGTCGCCATCTACATTTCCAGCCGTGTAATTTGTTTTTGTTTGGTAAATTATTTTGTTATGTTCAGAACTGGAATGTGTTTGTAGGTTTTATAAAGAAATACTCCGGATCACTTGAATAAACTATTTATTAGTTTTAAGAAAGAACAATATAATTTCAACAAGGCACATAGCGCCATAACACAACAACGGTAGCTCGATAGCTAATAATTTGTTTACAGTATTGCCATCTTAAGAATATAAAAACTCTTAATATTGCATTGTATATTATATTACAACAGTGTTTTTGACTTCACACGTTAGGGGTTTATTTCGTTTGCTGTACTTGATCTGTGTGTGGTGGTTAGTTTCCACTGTAACAGACGTGCCAGAATATTTACTAGACTACACTTTCGTGTTTATTAAAAAACCGAGAAGCGGTAAAATAGGCTGATTAAAAAATTCTCGCTATTTTATGTATAAAGAGGATGAAATATTATTTTTTTTCTGCCTGCGAAGCATTTAAACGCAACAGTAACACTTGACTTCCTTTAAAAAATTTAACATGGTCGTTTTGTATTTTTAAATATGAATACGTGTGTGTGTGTGCGTGTGCACTAAAACTTAGAACTGTTAGGTTTTTCTTTCTTTTCAGAAAATTATTTCTTGGGCTAGTGAAAATTGTATTCCGGTAATTTACAATGATGTGTCTTTGAAGGGAGCCGATTCTCTGCTACGACCTTTGTGCGCCGAGTGAAAGAACAAAAACGGCCCGCAGTTTGAACGCTGTAGACGGCTTCAGACACCAGACAACTACGGGTTGCGATTAGGTTCTCGGCCCGCCGGTGGAAGTGTGCGGCAGAGTCGAGCCGCGTTACCTCAAGAAACTCGCCGATTAAGCAACCGCAGTTATCTAACAGCAGATGACCGGAGGTGGCAACCGATTTGCACCCAGAGAAAGTCGAGGCTACTTAGCTCTCAGGATCGAAACGAGTATCGGAAAAGTTTTCCTTTCGCACGGAGACTTCTTGGCCAAACCAGGCGCGCCCGCAACGGTTTCGCTACAAACTTTCCACTTCAGCTCGCCGAGAAAAAGATGGCCACGCGAACCAAATTTCTCTGCTCAAAACCTACACGATTATTAATAAAAAATATTGGGGTGTGTACGTGTTAGGGACATGCATGTGGGTTTAACTTAAATACGCCGGCGTTAGCGGGTAAATTTTCTTTGGGATTTGGGAATTAAGTGAGAACAACGAAATATATATTTACCTGGCTTTTATGGTACGCTTCGACAGCTTCAGCCGAGATATTTCGTTTGGCACCAAAATTATCGCGCTAACACACCGGAGTCGCATGCGTGGCCCCAACTTCAGGTCATTATCGCATCGTAGTTGCACACCCCATCGAACGAAAGTGCATTATTTCAATGGCGTTATTGGCTGTTCACTGTAAACTGACCACTCTTGAAAGCCCCGCTTAAGATCTACATCGACGGACATTGTATATTTTCCACCATATGTAAAATTAACACTGCCATGGGCCTGATCTCTTTATTCATGTGTCGATCAAGTGAAAATGTCAAATATTTAGAAAAGGTTAGTACTTTCCTATTTGCTCATTCTTGCATTGATATGCATTAAAAAAAAAGCCAAAGAAACAATTTCAGTACCCACATTTTTCTTACATGACACTTTCAATTCACTGATAATACATGGAACTACTTTCCCTCCATCGTTAGCTAATTTGGGCCCTTGCTGGTCAGCATACCCGTCAATATATATGCAGGTAGAGGCAGTGACTTTTTTTCAAAAGTTGATTTTAAAAAATGCCCATATAACTGTGAACAGCCGATGTTAGTTACGACGTTAAGATTTCGGAATGGAACGCCCTGCAGACGTCACATCGCCATTTTCGTCGTGGTGCCCTATGCGTCTGTCTCAATTTAAAGATTTGCAAGGAGGTGTGAGACAGTACTACATTTTCTCGACAATCGTTCGCCGAAGCCCGTTGTACCAAGGCAACGTTTTATGTTCCTTTTATGTACACATCTTTGTACACGTGATTATTACTTCATAGAAATCGGTAAACACCTACGGATAACGAATTTTTGCTTGTTAATAACGATGCACCCCTTAAATTTCCTAATGGCGGGTGATGATATTATCCGCCAAATGTTCCCAGATTGCAGACATCAAATCAGGGTAAAGCTAGTCACGAATTTATTTCATCTTACGCATCTTCCGACATGCACAGGAGACTCGCCTGGCCACACGCTGTACAAGATACCGATAAAGATGTATCTTCCAAAATTTCGCAAATAACTCATTTTAATTCCCAGTTTTCATGGTGTGACTTTCCCCTGATAATTACGATACGTTTTAAGAAGTATTGTGTTTTCAACCTTATTACTCATAAAGAACCATCTCGGAAAATGTGTACCTGGAGCTGAGGACAATTCTGTATACTAGTTACGTATCTGTTGGCAACAAGGTAATCTTGTCTTGTATTTTTACTGTTGTCTGTGTGTTTTTATGTCACTTAATGGGTTTCCTGCTACGTAAACGAACCTTTCCTGTGGCAATTTCTAAAGTGGTGTTTCAGTTAATTTATTACTGCGAAAGTATCTCAAAGAACACGATGTATTTCATTTGATTTCTGTGACGTCCTAAGACATACCAGAGAAGCGAGCTTGGAATTCCGTACCCATTTAACAGATTAATTTGCGTTCTGGAAAGCAGAGCGGCGCACATTCGCTTCCAACCAGTTTTATAAAGCTATTTCCATTATTACAATTCGGGAAGGAGGTTGTGTGAAAGTGGGATATGGTAAATTGCATTTCCTTATATAGCATACTGGTGAATGGGGTTTTCCAAAATCAAATTATTGCCTTTCGTTCGACAATGATTGCATATCTCGCTTAGTGGTGCAAAGTTACGGAAGGGCAAATAGGTAACACGTTCCATCTTAGAAGAAATTTTCACTTAAATAACAAATGCATGTTTTAACGTGACTGGACAACTTCATGCTACATTAATATTATACATACTATTTTGAAGTGAAAAATTCGTAGATGTATTAACGCAAGCCAATTTTATGACCAAAATTTGAAGTTTCGATAATTTTGGATCACAGCCCTAAAGTTCGTCACATCTATGCCAGTAAAACAAATCATGCTTATAGTTTTTAATAAGAACTAAATGTAAAATTTTTGGTACTGCATATATATATATATACATACACGCATATATATATATATATATATATATATATATATATATATACGTTTATATGGCACCACAAGTGCCCTTTTCCTCTATGAGAGTATTTTAATCTTCGCTACTGAATTATCACTCCTGTATTTATTATTCTGTTATAATGAACAATTTAATGCGACATTTCGTCCTTTAGAAAATTTTATTATTAGAATGATAGTATTGTACCATATTTGTACTCGCGTATTCCCCCTTCTTGTATTCCGTCGCTGCTCCAATTTACAGTCGCATTCCATGTAAATTTTAGGGATTATTGCCGCCTACGGAATGCACCTTGAAAGACTACCACTTGGTGTACGTTTCCCCGCCATTTGATGCATCGTCATCAAGGGTTACTGTAATTACTGTTATAGCTACCACACGTGGACCAATGTGTTATCGCGTGTAAAATAACGATTCCGTGCGAGGATGGTATTAAGTTCTCAAATGGAGATTGTTATTCTAACAAAAAAAGTATTACAGACAAAATGACCGTTTTTTCAGGAGTGCTTGACTGTGCAAAAAATTCACGACGGAAATCTTAACACCACAAGAAGAGGCAAGTCTGACGATTTTGTTTTCTCTTCGTGACCAGTCGCTAATTTCCCACTGCGGATGTCACTGGGAGAGCGTATTTGTTGCACGAAGGCCGACTGTGCACCACCCCGGCAAACTGCACGCAAAGGCCCCTAACAAGGTGCGGCCCTCCTTAAATGTCAAGGTTACCTCAGTTGTCTGTTCGCAAGGTCAAGAAACGCTGTTTTCAAACAGTGACTCAACACTATTACAAGAAGTTTAGCATGAGCTCGCCGCCCACGTCGTAGACAAACGTGAATAAACAGAAATCTGCCACTTTGAAGACGCTGCAAAAAGTTTCCCTTCCATCTACGAAATCCTTCCCACCCCAAAAATTAAATTTATCAACAAAAATGTTAGTTGTCTGCAGAAAGAAATTTTATTTTCTAACATTTAAAGTCTGAAGGTTTTTTTTTTTAAATAACCTACCTTGTATCGTGATGTGAAACCATATTCTAATACAAATTTTACTTAATTATAAAAGTGAAAACTAAATTTAGTAATGGCTTTGATTATTTTTTTTAGGTATCTTCATGCTTAATAAAATTACATTTTGACCAAAACGAATAAAAATTATTTTTTAATTATTTTTTTTACTTTTAGTGAACAAACATACAAAATTGAAATCCCAAACTTGAAAATTTTTATTCGCGATAAATATAATATCCTAAAAATCTGATATATGTTTAACCATCTCACGTAAAACTTTATTAAATTTGCTACTCGAGTTCTACGATGAACGTTCTGTACAAAGTGCCTGTTATTTTTACAGTTAGTATAAATTTTTGGACTACATTTCTTTGTAAGATTTCCAGAGTAGATAATACGAATCTGATTACTACGATTTCCCAAAGGGCAAAGAATAATAAATTGCTTTATATATTTGTTAGTTTTAAAAAGCTTTATTAAACTTTTATTTATGGTTCGATATATATATTTATATCACAGTTAACATAATAATGCCTTTCACTAATACTTGAGAAAAAAACTATGGCAAACAAGCCAATTATAGCTGATTTCAGGACTAAATTTAATTTGTAGTATGGGTAACAGATCTAATATTTCAAGCAAATTTATACCTTGACTGTATTGTTTCTCATTTGATTCCGTTTCCTTCATTAAATAATTAATTAAATTCTAAAATGTTTTTTAAAAAAACGGGAAAAATAAAATACTTACCTCTGTAGGTTTAAAAATAATTCTCATGCAGACCAGGCTTTGTTACGAATATATTATAACTGTCGTAATGATTTCACTTTTTTTTATAGACATTAACCTTTTACCAGTATCTGGTTTTAGCGACACTACTATCAATTACATTTAAAAACCATATTTTAGCCTCGGTGTGTCAATTACTTCAAAACAGAACCCTCAAATTTAGAAATATTTTCATCCGACAGCTAAGTAGGCCTGTCGTCCGGAAGTGTGTGACCTCGAACGCCCATGCGAATTGGAGAATGATCCTTGTCCGGGCTCTTCTCGGCCTTCGAGCGAGACTGACACGCGTCACAAGGGGCTGACCCTACCCACGTCTCGTCTGACGTCAAACCTGCCGCTTCCCGTGCTTCGTTGCGGTTGTGCCTGGTTCCCGAGTCTTGTGAGCTCCCTCCAGGGTTGCCAATCGTCCCCTATTGAACGGGGTTTCCCATATCCTGGGGTTGAAAGAAATATCCCAAAGGACGGGATCTCATATATCCACCAGTTAAGAATTCTTAAAAAAAAAAAAAAAATCGCGTATTGATAAACAAAGTGTCAGTAATCTACCATTTCCGCGAGTACAGGTCAGGTGAATTGGAACGATAACTTTGTATTTCGCAGGACGACGTCAGTGACGTGAAACCAATGGCATGAACATTACTGGATAAAAACATGAGTCAGCAGGCGAACGCAAGTGTAAGAACAAAGTTAAAAAGTTTTTTCGCCAAACAAAGATCTAGGGAACAGAATTCAGTTACAGCAAGTTAACTAATCACCTATTATAAAACCAAAAATGGCTTAAGTTAGAAGAGTTTTGATTGCAATATCAAATTGATCCGTCATATTTTGGCAGTGAATCAGAAAGAACACACAACATTTTGAAATGTCGTTTATAATAATTTTTCTTGAACATTTCATTGGTGTCAGATGTGTGTCAAGTTGGTAAACGTGCCCCTTATAGCAAATCTGAAAAATCTGGCAACCCAAGCTTTATCTGACAAGACCATCAGCAAGAACGGATAGTACATACAATTTAATTAAAGGCGAAATAGCTAGTTTTTATGACTTCACAAACTTCGAACGTAACACGCAGTTCATCCATTTCGTAAGTTTTCCTTAGTTTATCTTTAGTTTCCGAGATTCCCAAGGAAACGAGTTTATAGAAAATGACATAATTGGAAAAAAAATATATTTTAAATAATAATTTGATCCATATATCAATACA
Organism: Clitarchus hookeri; assembly: GCA_002778355.1. Classification (NCBI taxonomy): domain Eukaryota; kingdom Metazoa; phylum Arthropoda; class Insecta; order Phasmatodea; family Phasmatidae; genus Clitarchus; species Clitarchus hookeri. The sequence goes on from NQII01004239.1 coordinate 30,342, forward strand.
TCGGTTGATGTTTCCCGTGATATGCACACCAGCAATTAAAACAAAGCTTACAATTCTTAAGGGATCTACGTTAGTGATGTACACCATTATAATAATTATGTATCTATCAAGTGGAGTTTACCGCAAATGTTTGTAGTCTGTTCCTGAGTTCTCTGTCAACATAATTAAAATTTGTTCCCGTTTAGGCACTCTTCTTAGTGGATACCATACTATGGCGTCGTCTGAAAATGGTGGAATGCATCTCGTGTCCTGCGCAACAGTATTTTGTTTTAGCTACTTTAACTGTTCGCTGAGAAACGCAAAAATTACATAACCTATTTAATATGGAACACTAAATGTGTAATTTGTAAGCGCCTGCGAAATTCGCGTTATTACTTGGTATCGTTATAGATTTCGCAGTCCTGTAAATTCTAGATTCAGTGTCATTTGTTCATTGGCTGCTACCTAGGTGTTAAGACACTCCCCTCTTGACAGGAGTGACCATGATTCGTCACCACAATTTATGAAGTGTTCTTACATTAGCACAGTGGTATCCAGGACGTGACGACTGATGTATGGACCAATGACAAACGTACTGCAAACTTACACGTGCTTGAAGAATAACCTGTCACCAACATAGATATTTTTTTCAAAGCAGCGATATTTTCTGGTTTTATAGTTCAGTTAATGCTTGATAAATAGGAATGAGAAGTCTGGAATGAAATTCTGAGACAGCTGTTGACTAGATGTACAATTTTACTTTCAATCCGACCACCGGTTCTAAACTTCTCTGGGTAGACGGATGAAGAATATTTATGGGGAGGAGAGGTGTGATTTATAATCACACAATCACACATACATACAGAGGCCACCACATTGTAGAATAATTTTACAAATGTCAAAAATCTCATTTCATTTATAACTAGTATTATCGGTACTGAAGAATTTATTACAGGGACATGCTTTTAAATATTGTAGAAGTTTAACTCTATTTCTGTTTCAGGAACTGTTGTATTTAATTCAGCCCGTTATTTATTTTTGTCATTCAGAGCCGTTAACTGGGCCTACAGCTATTTTCTAAGACATGTATGTTTGCTCAGTTTCTATTGGTATGTTTACTCCGTATTTATTGTGGTATCGTACAAGTTACGTAATTGAATTTTGTATAAGAAAAACAGGCTTATTCGATTGTACGTGTTTATTAGAAATTTTCTCCAGTTACTAATCAGGCCCAAATTGTGTGAGAAATTTGTAGTCTTACACAGGATTCAACATTTAAAAAGAGTTTTTTTTCGCAGTGAGGTTTTGCACGTAAAAGCTTCTGGGGAAAAAAAAGTGAGCATCGAACCACACGACTGACGACTTGGCGGTGGCAAGTTATCAGTCATGCTGTGGTCGGGACACAAACCACCACCATTGACTCCTCCCACTCGACATCTGAGCGGATCTCATCGATCACAACTGTCGGAGACTCTACCTAGGGAACAGACCGCAGGATTGTCGTTCCCTCTACCGCAGTAACCACATCAACATAGACGACACCGGAGAAAAATAAATCAGCGGAGGTCACATCAGAACAGCACCGAAATTGGATTTCAGGGTAGTATCAGCCATATTTCTTTATTAGCGGCGGCCTATTCTGTCAACTTATAAATTCCCTAGATAACTACGAGAACAATTTAAATTTTGGCGAAGAGTTGTTCTGTGAATATAAATATCTGTTGAGAAGTTGGAACAGTGAGCTCTACTGTAGAGACTATATGTATATAGTCTATCCTCGGTAGTTTCCATCTTCTGTGAGGCCCTGCGATAGTTCTACTTTCCGACCACTCACTACACATCCTTCCGCGACATGTAAACATAACGAAAAGAAGAAAACACCAAAGAGAAAACAACACACCGTATTTGTGTGCTGGACAGGCTACATAATCCCTACAAATCATACTCTTTCCCAAAACGGGATCAAATCAAGGCGTGATAATCCGTCGTACTTGTAAAAATAAAATCATACGCCTCAGACATCAAATTAACCATCAGCCCGCATGGAAAAAAAAATTAATTATGTGACGTTTCCGTAAAGGGATACTTCAACCAATCCTAATCGGCTCCTGAAGTTAAAGACAACACCCAGAACTTAATATATTCAGCTGGCAGCGGATATGCACAAAACTTCATCTGAGATGCTGCAACAAGTGACCCAGGGGATATCACTTACACTTAATTACAGCCATACACAAATAAAATTTAAAAGTCCACGCCCAGAAAGAAACGATGACACGAATAACTGCCAACAATTCGAATTACGGGTATAATTCCCACAAAGAGAGTGTTTGTCCATTTCAAATGCGGGAGCCGTCTTCCGGAAGTCGGCTGGGTAGGGGGTATGTATATTGCAAGGCGTCTGCCGCTAACACCCCCTACACCCTTGTTGCGCACCTACATCGCCAGCACACAAATCGGGAGCTCGGGGATCTTCTACAATCTGTGACGGAACATCCTTTCTTCTCCCTCTCTCCGCGGTCGGTGTCTTCGTGACGTGACGTAATATAACATCCAACGCAAACTGCAGCTGCTCTGGCCTCGCGGCGTTGGGACGAGCAGGTACAGCGTGGTACCAATATAAAAAAAAATTGTGGTTCGCCGATACACGCTCGCGTTGCCAGTCTTCGTGAGTGGCCGGGTAAATGCGTCTGACGGTCACAAAATACTTTGTTTGCGGCACTGTGCTGTCGAAACAATGCTGAAATGTTTTTCTCCTCTAAAAAGTGTGTCACACGACTGTTCACGCAAACACCTACCATGCGTCTAAAAGTCTTAAGTGTCGGCATTGTTTATTTCTTTTCTATGATGAAAATGTTACAAATTAGTACATTCTGTTAATTATTTAATATATATCACATTATAAATGTTACGCGTAAATTATATACATTTACGCTGTTAAAACTGCGGGAGTGATGGAAAATACTTTATTGAAGGTATTTCAGGTGTTGTTGTTTTTTATCCGGCAGTGGTCATTTCGATCATAGAACAGCCCTAATCGAGAGAACTATTAAAACCATGTTTTGCAACAGTAATACGTACGAGTATTAGGCAGCGTATATATAAAATTATTATACGAAATAGATGATAAAAATTATTCACATATATATATTGCATTAATTGTATCATATTTTACAGTGTTACAAAATCTATACATTCTTCTTTCATGAGCAATATAAGTCGAAATTTTCTGACAATTCTGGTAACGTGTGTAATACATTTTTATGAGTTCTGCATGTTTTACAGTTTGATGCCGTGTTTCATATATAGCCACTCTCCTGCTATATTAAGGGTGTTACCAATCAAGCCTGCGCAGCCACAAAGGTTAAAAGGAGAATCAATGTCAAAGAAATTCCTTCTCAATGCGTTAATTTTAAGGATAACTTTTTCATACAAAATAAAGCATTTAACGCAAATTTCTCAGAAAATACTGGAACGTTAAGAAATTTTAAAACAAATGTATTTACCCAAAATGTTTTGTTAAATTTAAATTTAATGTTAAATTTCCGGTAAAAAAATATTACACGTAAACGTTGGTAGGATTTCTGATCGTGCACCTATTGCTTAATATATGTTACGTATAATACTTATTTTGTTTGAAAAGCTTAACTTCAAAATCTATGCATTGGTAGGGTTTACTTTAAAACTTATTCCCCGTGTAACCTCTGTAGAGTGGAGTGGAGAGATTTGGGTTGCCGATGAGGGTGAAGTGAGGTGGGTATGGAGCAGCGCCGGAAATTCAGGGGCGGGGGGGAAACGGGAAATCCCCGAGAAAATTCGCCGACCAGCGGCATAGTCCGGCACGATTCCCACGTGCGAGAATCCGGGAGCGACACCTCCGGGAATCGACCCCGGGGTTTGCCTAGGTGGGACGCGAGTAGTCTGACCACTACACCACCGCGGCCCCTTAATCACTGTGGCTGCAAGAATGGTAGGCAGCGCCCTTAAGGGAGAAGTATCCTCGTCATCTTGGATTTGCGCATTTTACTCCATAACTTAATTTTCGGAGTCAATATTAAAAAACTCAAGCTGGTCAAGGCATAGGGATCATCTTAAGAGTTATTTAGAAATCCAACATATTTCTCTTACGTGATTAGTTTCACATCTGTAACCATAATCAAATATCACCTAACTATCTACTAATGTCAATCCCACATGGGAAAATACAAGTATAAGTGAAACTGTACAAATTTCTAAAACTCGTTAAGTACTCATCCAAGTAATGTCTAGCTTTGATTGTTTTATGTCCGGTCATACATTTTTATTACGGAGTTTTTTTTTTTTTTTAGAAAAATCGGAGATGGGATGGATACAACCCCCATAATGGACTGTGGAAAAACCTTGCGTGGTCCACGTGACGGATAACACACGTGTCGTGTCTCAGTTGGAAATCTTCCAGAGTATCTGCGAATTTATGCAATGAACGTTTGATACGATCATTTTACGGCGGCGCACTGTAATGATAGAACGTTTACTGCACAAATACTCCCGCTTCTTGATTACAGAGCTCGCAAACAGCCATTATGGGATAGTTGCTTTTTTTTTTCTAGTCTAGCCAGTTGTCAACTGGCAATTAACACCGAATGACGCAGTTAGGAAAAGAAAAATTCCTTTTGATATTATGGAAAAGTACTGGTAAAACCTTTCTAATAAATCTTCTTAGAACTTCAGAAACTTAGTATTCTCGCAAACGGACACGCCATATATAGTATCACGCCTATGAATTTACGGCACCGTCTGCAAATACGACAGTCCTTTTCTTTACCGCAAACCGGGGCAACTTTGCACATGCTGGGGTAACTTTGCGCCACTCAAAATGTTTGTTGTGGTGTCATTTGGTGACAAGGTGGTAAACATTACCGGGATAGATAACATTAAAATTTTAAATTGTCTGGTTACAGTTCACTATTTATTTACCATATAGCACCAGAGCAAAAAATTCCAGTGGTGCAAAGTTACCCCAGCAGGTGCAAAGTTTCCCCAGCAGGTGCAAAGTTTCCCCAGTTCACGGTAAGACTGTATTACTGATCTATGAACACCATTATTTTCTAAATGCGAATGTTTATCTGTGTAATAAATAATTAAGTATTTCATATTATGCTGCAAGTAGCAAGACTATGCTAATCGAGGACGGATTCATTGATGTTTGATATTTACGTGAGTAATATAAGTGAAAATTGTTGTTTAGCTCTAAGTGAGTGAGTGAGTGAAGAGATTTGCGTGGCTCTTAACAGCGAGGTGTTGAGAGCCGATGAGGGTGATCGATGTGAGAATGCAGCAACACCGGAATGGAAGGGCGGAGGAAACGGGAGATCCCCGAGAAAACCCGCTGACCAGCGGCATCGTCCGGCACGATTCCTACATGTGAAAATCCGGTAATGACTCTGCCGGGGGTGAACCTGGTTCACCTTGGTGGGAGGCGAGCAGGCTAACCACTCAGCCCCCGCAGCTTTACCTCAAAGTGACGCATTCGTATTTTGTTTCTCTGTATTTGTTATTACGGAATTGTTTGTTAAAAATATTATTTCACGCTCATAAATTAGTACTACCATAGGCGAATTTGTAGCTCGTTGCCATTCTTTGAGAAAATAATTTCCGTCTGCTTTCTTAAATGAGAGATAACGAACGAAACTATCCTACTGCTTGTGATAATACCATATATGTTTACTGATCTCGACAGAAGCAATGCAGGTGTTCGGTGAATTATAGAGCGAGCTTTCTCTGTTGCAAAAAAATTGCCCATTGTTCTCACAGACGTTGAAAGTTAAACGGCGATTGTTGAAGATCATGTCACTAACCTTGAATATGCTGTTACGGCGATCATGAACAATGTATGAAGACACCAGAGACTTGAAAGCATTACTTAAAAAAGAACATCAAAACCAAAATATACCCAAAGTCCCCATTTTATTTATATTTTTACTCCATGTTTGAGTTTTTTTATAAATAGCTACCCCTAGGTTGCCAAGGACTAAATACGACCATTATTACCACTGTAAATCACACAAATGAACCTAGCTTGTCACTTGTGCAACTAACGTAATTTCTAATTGTTTAGGTGAAAATCACTGAGTTTTAAATACTGGTGGTTTATCAGTCCGATATTACCACAATTGCATGTCGTAAATCAAAATGTTGGCGGAACGGCGAGACTCGTCGCTTGCAGCATCACGCCTTAAAGACCGTACTTAGTTGTCACGTGGGTATCGCTGTGAAAAAGTGCGTCTATTTTAATTATAGAAAAATCTATGTAATTATTTGATCTAAATTTTTTTTTTCAAGTACAGAAATGAAGGCAATATTTTGTGTCCTATTCATAAATGTAATTATTGAAACGCAAATGTGGTAGTTGAAAATGGCCAAAGTCCGCAAAAATCGCTGTTAGTAGCCACCTGTTAAGGATATTTCTTCGTCTGTAAAAACAGTGTTTAAAACTAAAACGACAATGCTGTATGTTTTCTGAACAGATTGCTGTATTATAACCCCTAAGGTCACCGCTTAAGGAAACAGAACACAAGCGAAGCTTGCTTATGCTATTTCCCATCTCCGTCGCATTGCCCACTTGCGGTCGCATGTGACCTTAAGGCATTTATTTTTGTTCACAAGATATTTCCCTTAACGGGCATTAGTAAATAAATGTTATTAACCAAAGTAAAATAAATGATATATTATAGAATTAAACCAAATACTTAAAATATCTTATCCTCATGAATTAATTATTTCCTTTGTCACCCAGTTTTGCTCTTAAAAACATCAATCACTTTCGGGGTTCGATTACAGCAAATCCATAAAGTTTCACGTGTCTTATAAATTTTTTCCGATGTTTAATACTTTAAACTCCTAAAAAATCACGCATACTTTTATTTTTTCTAAACTTACGCCCTAGTGAAAATATGTAAAGTTGAACACCATTAATGTTACCTCCCAATGCATCAACCATGTGGATTTATTTTTCGTTTCCTCTTTTATTTCGCAACGTTGTGATGTAAGATACCGATTTTGTAGGTGAAGAGACGACATCCCAAACTATCTAGACTTTCACCGATTTCGCGCGGTTACGGAGAACATGAACGTGCAGGAAACTGTTGTCGGGAGATGATGTAGGTGTTTCCCTGGTTTGTGCTTTACTAGTTAGAAATACGAAATAAACTGGCGACGTTTGCGCTTTAAAGGAGAAAAACATGCATCAAAATTTTCCGTTAATTGGCGTACCTATGCTAATGAGCAGTCAGTAATTATATGTTTTTTGCCATATACAGTCTCTCTTAAAACAGTGTCTACTTTTCTAGAGCTGAAAAAATCGCCAATATTTCGTTTCAAATAAATTCAGGACTTTGTAGAAGCTTTCGTAGGATTCACATCTACTTAACTTCTTGACATTCTATATTATGTAGTCAATTTTAATTTTTTTTTTTTTTTTTTTTTTTTACTCTTGAAAGAGATTTTTTTTCAGAAAACAAGTTGCCCACATGTATTTCACTGATAAATATAAATAATTCACTTGTTACGGCTTTGCGACTCATGCTGCAGTCCGCAAGTAAAATGTCTTTTTTCGGAATTTGATTATACATATGTGTTTTTCGGATATTAGTCAGTTTACTAGCAAAATTTGTTTACTGGTTTGAAAATGGTCGCCAATTAAATAAAGCTTTAATTTGACCAAGTTTTAATATGTGTTATACAAAGTTAATGGCGTGTAATATCCCCTTCTGTAGCTAATGTGTGGGCAGTGTGTATTTATTTGCAGATTATTCATTCATAATTGCTGGAGAACCGCAGCACCCTCAGTGCAGGCAGTTCCAATTTCTTTATAGAAATGAACTAATTAGTTGGCCTCTAACTTATGTGAAAGTTTTTTAAGAGTCCGCTATTGTAGAAACATGAATGAAATTTGCAAAGGAAGCAATGAATAGTGATATTTAGTTCCCTTTTAAATAAACATTTTCATTATTTTGAAACTCATAACCAAATAAATAAATAATATAATATAAAATGTAGCATAAAAATAAGTACTTTGCTAACCAACACAGTTTTAAAAGTAGAAAAAATGTTAATGCGTTATTTAAGTATTTCCACTATTGTTTGTATAAGTTACGTTATAGTAGCCCGTGACACAGATAAAGGTTAACGCGTTACGAATTAAGCCTGCCCGTTTTTTAAAGTTCCAAATTATTAACAAATTATTTTTTCATTTAAACTGTTTTGCGCAATTTTTTTTTTATGAGTATTTGTATTTTTTACGAGTCAATAATAACCGGCAACTCTTTTACTGTCCCGTCGAGGTCATTCCCGGATTTTTGCATGTAAGAATCGTGCAGGACGATACCTCTGGATGGCGGGTTTTCTGGGGGATATCCCCTTTTTCCTGACCTTGCGTTCTTGCGCTGCTCCAAATACACCTCGCTTCACCCTCATCGGCTCTCAATACGTCGTTTTTAACAGACGCCCGAACCTCTCCACTACATTCCACTTCAAGATTTCGCCTGTGTAATAAAGCATTGAAGATAGTATATAAATAAACATTACTTGTAGCCCTTATTCATCACCTTACATACACTGTAAAAAAATGCATGTATTTATACAAGGAATTCTTTGGAATCTAGTTGCAATTTCACAAAACCTTTGTGTAGAACGTGTAAAAATTAATGTTGAGTTTTAACTAGCAAATGTTGTAGACTTCAAGTTTATTATAAATATTGGGCTTCATAAACAGATTTTTGTGTTTCCCAAAATAGTGCGTTGTAAATGAAAAATATTTCAGCTGTATAGTTACAAAAAAAATCTATGGGCAGCTAGTTTCTAAATAATTGCTTGTAACAAGTAGAGAAACTTTGTGCTGTGTAGGGTTTAATACCGAAAGATGACAAGGGGTTTCGAAATTCCGTCACGGCGTGTCGCTGTGTTTAAGATATTCTTCGTGCTGAGGAAGAAGAACAACCAGGTGTCCATACTGCACCTGTACCACCACACGCTGACGCCCGTGGAGACGTGGATCTGCGTCAAGTTCCTGGCGGGTAAGGCAGGAGGAGAGCGTCATTTCGCTGTGTTGGGGGTGTGACCACGTGAGCTCGTTTCCCATCTACCTAGTCCTAGTAGCTGTCGAGTAGATGACGTAGATCGCTTGGAGGAGTTGTACGCTCATGACGAAGGGGAACCTATCTGCGCACAAAGGAATTCCAGGAGGTTTAAGAATTGGAACTAGATGCGCGCGAGCTTGTTATTACTAGTTGTGTAGGTTGTTCACGGTAAACTGAGCACTTTTTACAGCCTTGCAAATTGTGTATCTTTCCGCTGTACGTAAAATTAACATTTCTATAGGCCCGTTTATTTTCGTCAAACGTCGGTCAAGAGAAATTGTGATTTTATTAGAAAACGAAATATTTTACCAAATTACTTCTTCTTACACTTATATGCATTACAAACTTAAATAATGTCAGCATTCTCAGAATTATACACAACTCATTGAATTCAGCGTTAGGATTTGGAATATATTTTCCTCTATTGTAGCCAACTTTACGGGGAGCATGCCCGTCGGTGTGTCCGTTAAATTATATGCAGTAAGGGGCAATAACATTTTTCAAAGGTTGATTTCAAAAGTGCTCAGATAACCGTGAATTATACCATATATATATATATATATATATATATATAAGTAGATAGAAATTGGCGTTTCCAGAACAAGAGCTGGGGGCTGCAGCGCCATGGCTCTGCCGCCATCTTGGATTTCCGCCATTTTGTGATGTTTGTGACATTGAGTTGTCATCCATATTGTTTCCGGTTGCCATCTTGTATCCGCCCGCCATTTTATTTTTGAGTCTGTTATCTTGTTTTATTACTTTTTTCTCTCATAACTCACTGATTTTCCTTTAAAATGTACTGTTTTTTACCCTGGAATTTCTTGTTTTCCCTAGAAATGTCTAAAATTTACTATCTATATAAGTACGAGTTTCTCGTAAATTAATTTTTCGCTTTCCCACCTTTACAGCCGCATGTCCGCCATATTGACGGCTCTTAAAAAATCATCCCTATGTAGTTGAGGTGCTACATTAATAGCCTTATTTAGCCAAAATTAGTAGTGCTCATCAATTTGCCTATGTAGACATTTTGCTTGATACATTTGTATCTGTAAATTTTATAAGTCAAATAAAAGTTTATTATTTACATCAATCAAATTTAATTTTTTAATTTTATAGACAATCGAATTTAAGATTACTCCTGACTCCTCAGGCCTAATGTGGAGTTCCTGAGGCAAAATGAAGAGCAATACTAATTTTAGCTAAATAAGGGTACTAATGTAGCAGCTAATATCATAGAGATGTTTTTTTAAGAGCTGTCAATATGACGGGCATGCTATTGTAGGGGCGAGAAAGCGAAAAATTAATTTACGAGAATCTTCTACTACTGCAGAGGATAAATTTTAGACGTTTCGAGATAAAAAAAAAAAGAAATTTTTGGCAAAAACAGTACATTTTAAAGGGAAAATAGGCAATTTCAAAATAAAGGGATAAAAAATTATGGCGAACAAAAACAAATAGCGGGTGGAGACACTATGGCAACCGGAAACAAGATGGCCGATAGTTCAATGTCATGAACATCACAAAATTGTGGAATTCCAAGATGGCGGTGGGGCGACAGTGCCACAGCCCCCTGCCCTTGTCCTGGAAACGCGCCTTTCTATCTATTTAAATATAAATACATATATATACATATATATACACATTTCTATAAAAATAGATATTTACGATACGTGAGCATCACCTTGTCCACAAGTTTACAACATTAAATTACGTTTAGCTTGAGTTATTTTGCTGTTATGTACTTACTACAAAGGCAGCGTGACTTTGTTACGAGGTACTAAATCTGGACGTGAAATTTTTTTCTAATTTTCCAGTGAATTTTGGTGACTAAAGTCAGCTGTCATTCCTGTTTTTATCTCATTACGTTGCGTTTACGTCAGAACCATTCACTTTAAAGTAAAAAAAAATAATTAGGACAACATACTAGAAAAATTTTTGAATAAAATCTTAATTGTGGTTATTTGTTTAGATTTGATAAAAACGCTAAAAAGCGAAAAGCATTTTTCTAATTTGCTGTGTTATTAATTTCTTACTTTCTCTGTTGTTTCGAAAATTCTGCGCTGTAACTGATAAAATCTTTATATATNTATATATATATATATATATATATATATATATATAGTCTTTACATCTCAGCTATAAATGTTAAGTAGGACGTGGAAAATGTTTTACTGTCACTGGGATGTTCGTTTGCGTTGTTGGCAACTAAGAGAAATTTTGAAAGTTAAAGCAACCATCAATCCTATAAAATTCTTATATATACACAATTTATTTTTTATTAACTATTTTTCCTTTCGAATATTTTCTTTAAGTGTTACTCATAATTTTGGATTCTTTCTTTTCTTGCTCATTAAAAGACGTAACAAGTAAAATAAGAAAAATGGCGGTAAATATTTAGCTGCTTGCCTTGCTTTAACAAACAGATTTAACATCTCAACTACAGGCGTATAAATATTTTATATTTAACTTGATATAAAATTTATTTTAGCATTTTATTTGTAATGTTGTAACATGTTACCACTTCAGATTTTACGGCTGTCCTACTGAGTAAGTTAAACAGCTAAGCAAACGATTATAGGCGTATTTTACAATCATGTCTTATTAAAGGCTTAGATCCACAAGATAGCAAAGATTTCAATATTGATAGTGAAACCAAGATGTGAGAAGTTATCACACAGCATTGAATCTTAATTAGTAATCTACTTTATTACAATATTTCTATAAAACATTTTACAAGTTAGCTCTTTCTTGGCATTTAAAACCCTGAATAAAACAATTTACATTTTTTAGGGTTTCTTTATGTCATACGCTATGAAGTGCAGAGTAGCAATTGTTTTTCGAAGTTAAAAAAAGTCGTGTTGACTTGCAGTATTATCATGTTGCAGGTGGTCACGGAACCTTCTCGAACCTCATAAACAACATTGTCCACGTCGTCATGTACTTCTACTACATGGTGTCGGCGATGGGCCCTCAGTATCAAAAGTACCTGTGGTGGAAGAAGCACATAACTTCCGTCCAACTCGTAAGTAGCTACGTTGCAGAAGCAGCTGCATCATTCAAACACGCGCTTCACAACATGTTGACAGCTTCGCTTCTGTCACACGAAATGGACTTAGGTATCTTATGAGTGGGACCAGCGCTGCCTGCAACGTAACGGAAAATGCAACCAATGAAACTTCTAGTATGTCGCCCCTTAAAATCAGTTTTTCATAGTAATAGAAAAGCACGAATATAGTAAATCGTTATAATCATAACTAAACTTGCTCCTTTTAGGTATCTATTTAAAAAATTATGCAAATTTCTTTCGAGGAGCTATATACTTAACATCTTGGAGACAAGGCATTGTCATTGAAGTAAGAAGACGTATTCACCACAATTTGTCTGTTTGGATAATTTAATATTGTGATTAAATTCATAGAGCCTTTATAACATTTTTTTTAAAAGTAATAATAACGAGACAATAATTATAGTTGCGGTGATTATGGCAATCTAAGGCCATGTGATTCTGTAATAGAATGTAACCAATCTAAGTTTATGTGCGCTGTTTTTAGTTTAAGTCTGTATTATTTTATTTTGTAAACCTGTTCTTCACTCCCTTCTTTCTTTCCCAGATTTTACCAACCTGTACAAAACCTAGGATGTTTCTTATCCCAGCATAATCAAAATAAATATTTGAACATAAAACATTACGAATTAACGTCTTATTTCATGATCAGAATTCAGCATCGTTTCATTGCGGGTAGACGGAAAATACGATGAATCTTGTGAACCTTATAATGATGCTTGTTTTTATAGAACTTTTCTTAGAGCTGTACAGTGAGTAACTTAGGAGTTAATCAATTTCTTAGCAAACTGTCTCTTTGCGTTCCTTTGGCATGGTTGTGACATCGCAGAGGAACGCAGCAAACTGTTAGAACGGCCTTCGCAGAACCAGTTGCTGAGTGCGGCGAACAAACCGTGAAGCCTTTTTTTTTTGCAACAGCGTAGCCGTTCACTTGTATTTATCCCTGGCACGCGGAAAGGCCGCGGTTGAAACGCGGCTAGTTCA